>VXBP01003088.1:141814-393880 GCA_013400115.1 Rhinopomastus cyanomelas | reverse complement strand
GTGAGCCAGGACTGATGGAAAATGATGGAGAGCGGCTCGGCCAGTTCATCTGCCAGCTCTCTCAGCACTCTAGGATGGATCCCATCTGGTCCCATGGACTTGTGGGTGTCCAAGTGGCTCAGCAGGTCATGGACTAATTCCTTGTGGATTTCCAAGGCTGCACACCGCTCCCCAACCCCATCCCCCAGTTCAAGAGGCCACTTGCCCTGAACTCCTCCCTCCTCACTATTAAAAATTGAGGCAAAGAAGGTATTCAGGACCTCCGCCTTTTCCTCATCGTTAGTTGTAGTGTTCCCCTCCTGGTCCTGTAAGGAGTGGAGGTTCTTTTTACCCTTCTTTTTAGCATTGCTAAATTTATAAAAATGCTTTTTATTATCTTTCACAGAGGTGGCCAGCTTAAGTTCTAACTGGGCCTTTGCCTCTCTAATTTTTCTCTTACATGCTATGGACTAGTGTCTTCTCTTGGGCACAAAACTTACCCTTGCCCTAACCTCCTTCTGCCTCACCACTTAGAACTTACCCCACAGTAAACCTTCCCCAGTCTCAGCAGGTCAGTCCCATTCTGTAAATTCTGTAGTTTTTGAGCTCGTCCTCCTAGTTTCAGTCATGGTACACTGCCTATGCCGGTTCACGCCATCCAGGTTCTCCACCTCTCGCTGTCCCCACAGAGCCCAGTTCCTCACCTGCTCCCTTGCCCTTTCCTCACACAACTGTATTTCATTCACAGAACACTGGGAAGCTCCAAAGGGTAATGTTCCATGGCGTTTTTTTACACAGAAGCCTTTGCCCTCAGCATGAGCCTTGGTCATGAGGAGGACAAGCTCTACATGAAATTCTCCTTCCCACCCAATCTGAAATCATTCAGCCTGAAGCAAACACCCAGACTGGAAAACTTGATTCCAAATTGTCAAATTTTGGCAACGTTAAAAGTCACTGGGAAATGAAATCTTTTAATATAATGCAAAATGGTCAAAACCACCTACAAAGACCTTGAACTCTAGACAGGACCGAGCTGCCCTTGTGTACCCAGTCTCAGACATTTGTCCTGGACATGTTCTTGTGTATCTTCAGCTCAGAGCTGGGCTACCACCAACAACCCATAAAGCCCTGTTATCCTTGTTTCCACCAAAAGGAAATCTGTCTGCAAGCCACAGGATGACCTGGATGACTGTGGACCAGACTGTCCCCAGCTCTAGTCCCTAATATCAGTACACTTGTCTTTCAAGAGCTCCTCCTGGATCCCTATGAGACCTACTGATGTGTCTCAGTGAGGACAGCAGTGGAGTCATGGATCTCTCATCCCCGTCCCTAAGCAGCCTCATAGGCAGGCAGTAGATGGTCTTTCACTCTGGCAGGGACCTCCTGCCCTGATTATCCCCAGGGGTCCACAATGAAAACCAGTGTTCTCAGCAAGGTTTTGCCTCACTGTTAGCCATGTTGTGTGCTGAAAGCACTGCTGACAAGGTGAGCACCTAGCGCTGTCACGCCTTCAGCACACTGTGTTAAATATTAAATGGCAATAAGTTAAAGTTTTCAGCACAGTCGCCCAGATCTTTCTTCTTGCTGTGGAGCTACTCTCTGGCCTTGAGCAAATTGTTAGATCTTTCTAGAATTTCCTCAGTTAATGAACTCTGTGCAGTGACGATCAATTTATTCATGTTTGCGTTTCATGGGAAGGTCCATAAGGGGAAAGCAGCATTGTTGCTGTCCTCAGAGTTAGCATCTAGCACATCTGCTCAGCATGACTCAGCCCCATGTCTAGCCTATTGGTTACTGGAAAGCACAGCAGAGTTTCTATAGTACAATGGAAGCACTGGAAACAAACCGAGACCGGGATTTATAGCCGCATTTTCTTGCCGTGCGCTGTAATAGCCGGTATTATTTAATCACAGAAACATGACCTGGCCAGAGCTAACTAGCTTTGCTCAGGTGCGCTTGTAAATTTAGTTCGAGTTCTTCTACATGATGCAGAAGTTGAATGCAGGCTAATGCGTGTGTGCTGGAAGCACAAGAGATCGCATTATGGTATGGAACAGGAAACGTCTTAGCTGCGCAGTAAAACAGCCCGGTGCGGGGTGTGCAGTGTTTATGCAGCCCCGTCCAGAACTACGTTTCTAAGCTTTACACAAACAACATGCATGCTACGCCAGAGCCAGCCTGTCAGATCTTATTACACAGAAGAAAGCCATTGTAAAAGCAAGTTTTCAGCATGCATTTGAACAAAGCAGTCATTGGAAGAGGACTCTACTAGCAAGTTGTATTGTTAGTACCGGCTCGCCAGCAAACTCAATTTATGGCATAAAACATTTACCCTGGTGCTCTCCAAATAGCAGAAGTTATCAGGAGCTTTATTTTTAAAGTATTGCGCCTACGTGTTCTGAAAGTTAAACTGGATGGTCCTGGATGTTCTTTTTCAATTGCATTGTCCTAGCAATTGAAAAAATAAGGAAGAGGAGAGAGGAGAAGATGGGACAGAGGCGATAAGTATGACAAACTTAAGTCCTCTTCCCTACTCCACTGCCTGTGTCTTTTTCCATGTTATTTGGTGTCTACCGTGCTTGATGTTCTGTTCTGTTCTGTTCTCTCACCCTCCTACTAACACATTTCCATTGATTGCACATGTAGGTTTAAGTACTTCTTCTCCCCCTCCACAGCAAGATTTTGCAATGCAGCTGAGGAACCCACCACTGTCACATGGCAGGAGGAAGCACGGTTTGGGCTAGGTACACCCCTCTACATCAGCTCTGGGGTCTAAGAACTGGGGACTAAAGCTGAGGCTAGTTTTGCTATTCAGCTGCTCCACGCCAGCATTACCTTAAGAGCAATACCAGGAGCTGTGGTTGCTCCAGGCAGCCGAACTGAAAAGCGCAATCCAGAGAGCCGCAGCCGACACGCCAGCTCCCGTGCTGTACGCACTGCTAATTACGCAAGAAGCGGTGCTTATTTTGCAGAAGACTGTACAGTCAGTTCTGGTTCTCTCTGAGATGACTCACTCTGCTACACACTGCTAACGTTTCCATATATATCCTCTATCTACATGGATACCCAGATCCATCCATCCTTCCTAACACTGAGGTTTGTGACTGGGATCTAAATTAAAGGCTGTCTTTGCTTTAGGTTCTTCCTATAGCCAGAGGAAGGGAGCACAAGCCTCAGTAAGGTGTCTCTGCTCTTCACTGGACTGAGTCATTGCAGGTAGGCTGCTTCTCCTCTCATTGCTCCATTGATTGGAGAAGCAGCCTCACGCAAAGCTGGCAAGCCTGTGGCTACGTGCCCCAACAAGCCTGCCATTGCTGGTGGGCTGAGAGGAGACCGTGCAAGGTTTGAAAGCCTTACTGGCATTCATCTGGGTTAACTTGACTCCTGACTTAGGTAATTAAATTAAATAAGTACATTTACACAGCCAAAGCACAGTGAGTTAAGTGGAAGGTATCCTTTGAAATGGGGAAGTGCTGAACCAAGCCCTGGTGGCTGCATTCAGGCTTTTCCATCTTGCAGTGGCTGTGGAAGTGGCTGAAGCATCCCAACAATCTGAGCCAGTGGGCCTTGTCCCTGAGCAGGGTTGTCCCCAGGCTGTTTCCACTGACAGCCCTCATTTCACCTCTCCTTCCATCATTGTGTTTTGCCTTTCTCTTTTCCAGGGCTTGTTCCCTTCCTGCTGCCTGTTTCTGCAGCTGCTGCCTCACACATGCTTCCTCCACTGTTCTCTGGCTACACCCTCTCCCTCAAGCATTTATCTCCCGCAGAGCTGCTGCTTTTTCCCACCAAGCATGGTTTCACCCTGCAATTTCAGACAGCACAGCAGACATTCGCCAGACTCCAATTCTCTGGGGTCGTGTCCTGTAGAAAGCATCTACTGCCCCCAGGGACGTCAAGTCCTTTCTCTTCCTTGGTCATGGTGAAGAGGAAGATTTATCACAGAGCTGTAGCACTTGCTTTGACTCCAGCTGCAGACCAGTCTTTGGTAAAATGAAAGGACTGGAGCAGCTCAAGGGTGTTAGAGTAACAGGTCCCCAGCACCATGATATAAGGGATTATGCTTTTTGTGGCAAATAAACATTTGATCTGCCCTGTCATCCCTTAATGTGTCTCTTGAGTGAGAGGCAAAAATCATCTTCCTTAACTTTCAATACATTTAAAAGTAAATAACTTGGAGTCCGAGAGTGTCTGCTTGTCACTGTAGAGTTAGGTGCTAAGAAGATGGTTCCTCATGTAGGTGTACACGCTGCTTTGTAGGAGGCATGTGATCCCAAAATGGCAACCAGTTTGTTGGGTAACATGTCAAATGGTGCAGTCCACAGAGTGTAGGACACTCCTGGACTAGAGGCTGCGGGCACTTCACAGACCAGTGCCCTAGACCCAGGATGCACCAAGTCCTTTCCCACAGCAACACTGAACAATGCCATTTCCACTGTAATTATTGTCCCTGATGTCTGTCATCAAGCTAGGTGCTCTGTGGGCATCCTCCTGTCCATGTTAGGGCAGAATGCGTAGCTCAACGTTATTTCTTTCTTCTAGTCTAGGGAAGAAACAGAGAGCAGAATTTCCGTCATAGAGTCTGAAGAGATCAGTCAGACTTCTCATCCATTCTGAACTGACCACCACAAAGGAATTATTGACGTGAGAGAGGAGAAATAAGAGCTCCAAGCTCCAGAGTTTGAGGAGCTTTGCTCTTAGGACTATGAAGAGGCTCTCTCTGCAAGGTCATGGCCCAATGCAGCTGTAGGCCCACTGGGTGGGACGGCATGCCCTCGTGGTGTTTAGTTGGCTGATTGCACCCTGAACTCAGATTTGCTCCCTCTGTGTTACTGCTTCATTTCCCTCCTACTGTTTCAAGCTGCTGATTGATCCAGAGCCGTGGGCAGAGGGAAGAAACGTGTTTATGCTGAAGCACAACCCGTCCGTATGGCCAAGTTAAAGGCGTGTAGCTGAGCAGATCCGCAGGAAAAGGGCAGGTGTCCTTGACAGCTGCTTCACCTCCCCTGCTTGTCTTTGATGAGAAGTGAAACAGTGTACATGGGTGGGTTGGGGAGTGGGAAGGAGCAGGTCAAAGCAACTGTTTGTGTGGCATACCAGTGTGGGCCACCCTGCTCTGGCACCTGTGTGTCAGCCTCAGCCTGTCAGAAGCACCAGAGCCTGAATTAAAACATGACTAAAACCCTAAAACAAAACTATCTCTGCCCCTGCCAGACAAAAGTGTCTATATTTCTGTGATGGAACTGAATGAAACGAGAATAGTTTGATGGAATTGACTAGCTGGATGAAGTTAGATGAGTTTGACTACTAGACCAAAACATGGCATCACATCAAAGGTCCTCATTAACCTGATTTGTCCGATATATATATCCACAGCACACACACACACACACATTTATATATTTCTCTTTTGCCCCCAAACCAGTTTTATAGGCTTCAAAGGTCTCTCCTTGCCCTCAAAGGCCAGCCCTATGTGCAGAACATGTTGAAAAGCCCAGTGCCACCACCACAGAGCTGTGTTGGTCAGGATGGGGTGGCTTGGCTGTTGGCGGTACAAACTGGGGTGAATCCAGTCTTGCAAGGGAGTCTCATGCACATAATTAACTGATAATGCACCATGGAATCACAGAATGCTGGGGGTTGAAAGGGGCCTCTAGAGATCATCTGGTCCAATCTCCCTGCCTAGGATCACCTAGTGCAGGCCACAGTGGAACACGTCCAGGGTTTTTAAAGTCTCCAGAGAAGGCAGGATCAAGAGGGCAATGCAGATCAACACTTTTTTTTTTGGGGTCCACTCCCTGCAGAGGCTGGTAATATCTCTCAGTTCAGAGGAGTACCCAAGGTTACTCAGAGAGATGCTCTGTGGGCCAGATGTGCCTGGCTCACGTTAGGTGCTGCAAGCTCTATAACTATCCCTGGTGCATCAGGGCACTTCTGCAAGAGCCTCTGACTCAGGTTTCACCCTGCCTGTCAAAATGTCATCCTTAGGAAAGCAGAGGTTTGGTTTGATACCGAAACTGAGGCATTTAACCCACACACCTAGAGCCTTCTGATAGCTGCTGTCAGGGTGCAAAAAGCTGCAGAGTTCAGGCTACAATTTAACGTTCTTTGAGTAGCATCCTACCTGCAGGTCATGGTAACGGTTTGAAGAGCAGCTTCAAGATGCTTTTGCCTCTTCAAAGTTGAAGGAGCAGGATGAGCAGAAGTGTCAGGAAGACACAGCAGGAACAGAAATGTATGATGACGCTGTGGTCCTGCAGCAGCAGAAGCTCCAACCCTCACGCGAGATCTGCCTCTGGCATTACACCATTGGTAAAGCTAGAAGACACAGAGTACAGGTTCTGGAACAAGCCACCGGCAGGATGTGTCGGTCATGCATCAACCATGCTGTGATAACTACGTAGACATATGTTCCTACCATAAGATAAACATAAAACCATTTGTCAGTAGACGTGGGATAACTGCCTCATATTTTCCATGGAGCAAGAGCAGGAGACCCAGCGGTCATGCTGAGAGCTGTTGCTGTTTCAGAAGGTCACACCCAAGTTTGCTGCAAGGTCACTTTTTCACATTGCCAAGCCCACACAGCGAAGAGGAGCCAACCCAAATTTACTGAAGAATGCAAACAGAGTGTCTCAGCCTGGGTACCCGCAGAGCCACCTCTGCATAACCCTGTGGGTGAGGCGTGTGTGAGAAACAAGGGAAAGGTGGAGAAAGTCTGCTGTAAAGTAGGAAGGGGAGACCATGTGGGGTTTTTTTGGTTGTTGGGTTGTGTTGTGGGGTTTTTTAAGATGGTTATTTTTAAAATACAGCTCTGCAGCATGAGATAAATGTTGTTCCGGTGGGATATTTACAAGTGACTTGTTAAATATTTCAATGGCAATGTATTGTCCCTGAGATGGAAGGACTGACAGTGAAAGGAAGCCATTGCTAGAAATTAGGAACAGGCGGCAGCGTGACAACGCTACTCAGCAGACCAGTAGGCATCTGCAAATGTAGCTGATACGCGTCTTTGAAAGTTCGTCTTTATTTATTGGTGTAAGTTGGCGGCAGTTTCTTGACTTCCTCTGAAGCACACTGGTTGACACTGGAAAAAGGAACGAATTTCATTATGTGCTTTAAAAAGAAAAAAAGAAGAAAATAAACCAGAGTTATGATGTGGAAAATTGTTCCTATGGCTGTTAAGACAGACCTAACACTGCTCTTCCCTGTAATCCCTCTACCGAGAGCATACTTTGTGTTTCGGGTGTAGCGTGCTTGGAAAGACAAAGTTCAGAGACTTCAGGAGGTGGGAAATTCATCACATCCCCTCAGGAGTTACTCTAGTGCTTAATTAATCTCTTTTCAGTTGCGCGCCTTAGGGCTAGCTGAAACATAGCTTCGGCTTCCAGCCATGAGGTCTTGTTATGTGCCACCTGATAGATTAGAGTCTCCGCTATAGAAGCCTCTGAAAACACTCACGTGCTGCAGAACGAGATTCGGGCGGGTGCATCCAACTGCGGGTTCGTAGGTCACGAGAAGGTTTGTGGGTGATTCTGCACTGGCTGCTTGCAACGAACGCTGACAAGACATTTGGGAAAGAATGCTCGTTCTTCCTCTCAGGGAAACCTGAAGAGTCTGAATACGATCATGGCTTCAGGAGGACTGTGAGGCTTAAGTCCAGATCATAGTTTCCAGCGCTGTGTTTGTGTTTGGCGGCTCTTCTGGGTTTCTTATCTTCTTTGCCAGGTGAGTCACTTCCAACGAAAAGCACAATTGTTCTAAAGAGCTAAAGGAGAGTAAACAAGAAGCATGGGCTCGTTTTCCTCTCCCTGAGGTGAGCTAGAATCACAGCCTCACTGCCTTTGCCTGGTCAGGGTTTGGGCACATTTGGAACACACTCACTCCTGGAGCTGTGCATTCTTCTTGCAAATAACCCATAATTACAGAGATGGAGACCGGAGCAGAGCAGGCTGTTTACACAGGCTACCTGCGTGTAGACAGTGCTGTTGACATGGCTGCCTTAGAGATACTTCACAAGTGGATTTCTTTTGCTTTCACTTGAGCTCTGTTCCAGCACGCTCATAGCTGGGCTCTAAATTGCTGCCTTACAGACGTTTCTGAGAGCACTGGGCTTTTCATTACTGCTGCTCTCCGAACCTTCCCGAGCGCGCAGATGTCTCTCTTGCACTGAGGCACCTCTTTGTCAAATCAAAAGAAGAAAAACAGGTAGTCACCATGAAGCATGGTGCTTACAGTTCCCATGAGGTAAGGAGAAGCACAATTAATAGGATGTGTGACTCTGAGCCCTCCAAAGCCTCCATCAGCAAGATGACACTCCTTCCAGTGGGGTGAGTGGCTCATCCTTCACCCCATGGGGAAGCAGCCTGGTTCTAGTACCTTCACTGTCTTAGGAGCATCTCTCCAGCCCTCAGAGGAGCCCTAAGCACCAGTCTGAATTAGGGGCTGACGCCTTCCTTATGTGTGCTGCATGAGTAAGCCAGGCTCACAGAGCCATCGGGAGGCAGCAGCCAAGCCAGGGAGTGGCTGTGTGATAGCAGCAAAGTCCCTGCCCCGGGAAAAAAGGAGTGCCGGGGGACAACTCATGCAGGTTGCATCACCAGGTGAGCAAAATAAATTGTGTTTCAATCAAGGAGAGAAATTGGTTGGGCTTAAGCATTGGCATGATGTCTAAGGTTTTGTGGAAGCACTGCAGGGCATTTTTGAACCTGACCTCCTTCTCTCCTCTAAAATGAGGATAAGGTACTTTCCTCCATTAAGGACTGCAAGATGGATTCAGGCATTAAGGACTCCAAAGTATGCCGTGGCCACTTCACAGGATGGAGTTCTGTGCAGACAGCTGAGCTGAAGATCCATGGCTGGCCAAGACCATGGAATTGTAGAATCACAGAGTCAAAGAATGGCTTAGCTTGGAAGGAGCCTCAGAGATCATCTAGTTCCAACTCTCGTGCTATGAGCAGGGACACCTCTTACTAGATCAGGTTGTCCAGGGCCACATCCAACCTGGCCTTGAACACTTTCAGGGAGGAAGCATCCACAACCTCCTCGGGGAACTTGTTCCAGTGCTTCAGCATCCTCATAGTGGGGAATTTATTCCTAAGATCTTATCTAAATCTCCCCTCTTTTAGCTTTAAGCTATTGTCCTGTCGCTTGTAAAAAAGTCCCTCTCCAGCTTTCCTATATTCAGGTACTGAAAGGCTGCTATAGGATCTCCTCCAAGCCCCAGTTCTCTCAGCCTGTCTTCATAGGAGCAGTAGTCTTTGGAGAGCCTTCTGCTCATGCTTGAGGTCCTCCTGTGGATATGCTCCAACAGTTCAATGTACTTCTTATACTGAGGACTCCAGAACTGGACACAATACTTCAGGTGAGGTTTTACAGGAGCAGTATAGATTGAAAGAATCACCTCCCATGACCTGCTGGTGACACTTCTTTTGATACCGGTGGCCTTTCAGGGCTGCACTCAGACATTGACTGCTCATGTTATGCTTCTCTTCTACCAGATGCAACCAGCATCACGAGTAAATCATACAGATATATTTCTGTGACACTATGACATGACAGTGCCTGAACTTATAAATCCTTGTCCACTTATTTTCACGTGTAGGGATCTGCCCTGGCATCACGGCCGGGCTGCAGAAATTGGGGATTCCTGTGCCACGTTCCTGCTGGTGTTTCTCAGGGAAGGAGAGGTTCTGATCCACCCAGAAAGGTCACTACAGGCAACCACTATAAGGTGGCTTCCACAGCTGGGAAATGGACAGGTGGCAATTCTGGCAGGCATGTCCTCAGACACCTCATAGAAGTCTTGAAATCAAAATCTAATCAAATTTTAAAACTGCCTTTTGGGTCTTTTGGCCTGGCAAAATTACCACTTTGGCTGCGTACTGGTCTTTTAATGGAGGACGTAACAGCAGGAAAAGAAAAGGCACTCCTCTGAGGGTTGGTCTAAGGAGATGCTGATGTATAGAACAACCTGTAATGTATGGCTTTGAAAAAGCACCGTGATTTGTATGGGATGCATCTGTCAAGATGTTGCCAATACTGTGAGCTCCATCCATAATATCTCAGGACCATATCGCACACATGAGACTCTGAAGACCTTACAGTTGACCGCTCCTGATATCAGACACTCCCAGAACTTATGTTTTAGTGTATGTTAGATTTCTAGGGCTGAACTGCTCAACACAGAAGAGAAAGGGCATGGTAACTACCTTTTAGATGGAACACCAGTGTTTAAAAGACTTAAGAAACATTCATTTGGTTATGAAGTACAATTGAGCCTCCTCCACTGGGTTCAGTGCTTAGAGTTGCTTAGGTTAACCCTCAGCTGTTCTTCAAATCCAGCTCATGAGCTCTGAAACTCCTGAGTTTGCAAAGCCAAGGCTGAAAATCCCAGGATAACGGGCTTTCGTGCAGGATTGAGTGCCCTTAGGCCAGCCTTGGCTGCACAAGAGTTGCAGCTTCTTGTGGTCTATGTTTAACCTGCTCATCGGGGGCTTTGGGAGCACCCACTGACATCATCTTCCAGAAAATCTCCTGTGAAGTCACATAAGGTGACAGAAATAATGCAGCTCCTCTTTCTTGCCCTCCACATACACTGTGCACGTGATTTTATTTAGAACCAAAAAGACAGCAGATATCTGGGAAGGAGAGGTAATCATTTCTATACCTCATCTCTCACATACACAGATGTCTATCAGCTTTGCCTCTGTATAAAGAGAGGAGACTCAGCAAATGCAGAAGTAGAAAAATTACTCCTGAAGAAAAACAGGAGAGAGAGAGAGACATTAGTGAGGGACACAGGAAAGAGCAGAAGAATGACTCCCTTGGAACAAGAAAACCTGAGGTAGGAAGAATCCAGCCCAGTACGTTCTTTTAAGGCTTTGGAATTCCTCACACTTTGTCTGACCCTCTAATCAAGGTCTTTGAAAGCGCCAGGAAAGGATGATGAAGGTCCTCTTTGCCTTTCTGCTGGCAGCCTTTAAGAACAGGCTTCACGCTTGTGCTGAGGGCTTTAGGACACACCAGCACTGCACCGATTAAAGGAGGGGATAACCCGTGAAGTGCTGTGGTTTCACAACAGACAGCCTGCAGTTTGGAAGCTGTATGCTGTTTTAGAAAGAGGGTGTGCTTGTCCTGCCCTGGCCTACAAGTCACCTCAGGTAAATAAAGCTCTTGTCTCCTAGGCGACGAGGATATCCACAACAAACCTTACCTGGCTTATCTGACTTCTTCGCTGTTGCCCGGTGTCATTAAGCGATGACTGGTGTGCCAGGGGGAAGCATCCTGACTCATCAAATCCCCTGATTTCCTTTTCCCCAGGAGCCCACAGCATCTCAAAGACACGGCAGCGCTTCAGACACCGGCGTTCATTCTCAGTGCCCCGGTCAGCTCGTGTTCTCTGTGAGAAACTCCCGTCAGATGGGACGGCACGCTACGTGCGGCCGCTTTTCAGTGGGATTATGACACTCTGCTTCTCCTGTGTGACAGAACAAGCTCATTTTTATCCCTCAGTGAAAAAGGGGCTACCAGTATACCTTCAGAGGGACTGTGCACACCTGTTTGTTCTCTTCTTGGACAAAGTCAAACATCCCATACCACATCCTGCCAGCTGGGGAAAGTGTAAGCAGAAGGGAATGCCGACGGCCTCCCTGTAGGGAGGTGATAAGCCAAGGTTAGTAGCAAGCTTAAGCTAAGTGAGGCTCAAGCTCCAGTCTGCTGGAAGCTTACTCATGGCTCACTACACAAAGTGTAAGTGCAACATCTCCCTTATCAGTCCCAAGATCAGAATCACTGTCAGCAGCAGGAAAACTTATTGTTCTTGGTAGGTATTACACCAGCAGGTGAGGGAACAAATCAGGTGTGGGCAGAGGTCGGTCCACCCTTCTCCCCTTCTCCTCTCTGTATTTGTCCGGGTGTGCTCTCACGTAGACGTGGGGCTGGGTGGGTGTGGGCACGGCAGGGAAAAGGAACACGCCGCTTGTGGGACGGCGTTCCAAGGTCTGTAACGCAAGTGCTGCTCTGATCTCTGTGACGCTTCCAGTGACCCAGACATCACTGCTTCTACCCCATCCCTGGGGAGCTGCCTCTGCAGCCTGCGAGGTATTATGAAGGGTATTCAGTTCGTGCTTTGCTTTTTTTTTCTAACCTAATCGCTCTTGGCCATAAAAGTCCTTTAACCACACTAAACAATTCCTCTTCCTCACTGGAGTTTACACCCATCGAATACTTGTAGATAATTATCGTGCTTCCTGTAGTCATTGTTTTGCCAAGAAATACAACTCTAATCCAACTTCTGCTGGTGTAACGCTGGACATGGGAGGAATAAAGCCTGCCTAATGGAGAACAGAAGGTGGGCTACTAAATCATAAAGCTTTTTAAGAAGTTCCCTCTGGCAAATAATTCGCAGCTGGCCTCAAAAGAGGCATTACTCACCAGGAGGAGGGCAAGGCAAGAGGAACTAAAAGATGATCTGATTTAGGGCTTTGTCAGTCAAGTTTTAGCAGTTGGGACAATGTGGGACAGATTCGTTATTCCTCAAGCTGAGCTCTCTTGCGCCCAGACCACTGTTGGGAGTGGGTTAACCATCTGCTAACCATGTTGATGCACGGGCTGGAAGAGTGCAAGCTGTGTCCATTATTTGTAATATGAATGTTACGTGGGACGTTGTTCAGGCTCATAGCATGATTCTTTTCAGATTACCAGAACACCCACAGGCTCCACCTGGTTTAAGGCTGCTCTGACCAAGCAGAGGACATGTGATGGATACAACAGTCAATCTCCACCCTGTGGACAAGCTCTCTTTGGCCATGCTCATCCTGATGGGCTCCAGAGACTGGAGCTTGGAGCTCTGAAGGACACAGTCTGCCTCCTGGCACTCAATTCACATATCCATCAGACCTAATCTCACTTTAGCTTCTTGCCTGTGTTCTCACTCCACCTTTTATCTTTTCTCATTTAGCTTCCAGACCCTAGAGTGCTCCTAATACATTTCAAATGATCGGTCTATGAATATTCAGGATTAATTTTTCAGGAGGAACAGCACAGAACCTAGAAGCAGAAAACAGGAGAGACAGGACCAACTGGTTCCAGGACAGTCTGCAGCAATGCAGGAGAGCCCCTGTTCACCAGATTGCAGCAAAGCTTTTGCCAGAGGCATCTCTTGCTAGAAAAAATTAAGCCTAACTGGACTCGTCATAGCTCAGCTTCCCTACCCACTGAGGTACATGTTCTCCAGCACATTCAAGGTAAATACACACTCCTTTCCCACACGGCATCCCTTTTTGCTTTTGCCAGGACACAGCTGGGACCAGCCTGCTCCTGCTTTGTGCAATGCACTTTCTGGATGGGTACAGCAGTTAGCTCTGCACCACACATCTGTTCTGCTGGCAGCAACCTAGACCTAAGGAGATAGTGTGATGTTCAGCAGCAGCAGTTTTCTCCTTTGGTTTTCTGAGCACCGCCATAAAAAACGATGTTCTAGCACAAGCAAGAGAGCGTGAGTAAGTCAAACAGCTCCTTTGTAGTCTCTCCAGACCACAGCTGAGCATGCATTATGATCCAGTGTCATATTTGAAGATGCACTGAGTGTTGGCTCAGTGCTAGAAGGCTTCGTAGGACAGTCAGGCTTGGTGCACCAGCCACAGTGCCCAATGGGGGCAGTCCTCGTAGCTATACCTGAAGTTGCTTTCACAGGAAGCTAGCTTGTTCCTTCCAGAGGAGGCATCGGGTAAACCATCAGTAAAGCAAAGTGAATGATTGGAGGGACCCTGACCAAGGGTAGTCCTTTACTAAACCATTACAAGTTGTCCTTGAAAGGCACCTGAAAACATAAAAGTATTCAAACACTGGTTTCTGTGGACTCCTACCATGTTTCTCAACACCTTTTCAGATCACACTTCAGTATTCAAACTCAGTAAAGAGAAGTTCCCTTCATAGTGCCCAGCACAGTTCCTGCAGGGTCCAACTTTTATTTCTTCTGGAGAAGTCACTCATTGATGTCCACACTTTGTGGTGAGTCTTCGGACTTGATAAATGCTTATAAGTACCTGAAGGCTGGCCAGGAGAGGGGGGACAGGCTCTTTTCACTTGCTCCCTGTGACAGGACAAGGAGCAATGGGTGTAAGTTGCAGCAGAGGAGGTTCCGCCTAAACAAAAGGGGAACTTCTTTGCTGTGAGGGTCACAGAGCACTGGAACAGACTCCCCAGGGAGGTGGTGGAGTCTCCTTCTCTGGGGACTTTCAAGGCCCGCCTGGATGTGTTCCTCTGTGATCTGTGTTAGATAGTTTTGTCCTGCTCCGGCAGGGGGGTTGGACTCGATGATCTCTTGGGTCCCTTCCAACCCCTAACATCCTATGATCCTATGGTCCTATGCCTCGGACTTTTACATAGAGCCAAGCTCATCCAGGAAGGGTCCCCTGATCACACGGAAGTCTTCCCTCATATCCCTCTTGTATAGCCAAGTGGCAAACACACTTGGACAGAGGTGACGTGTTTATGACCAAGGCACCACAACGCTCTACTCTTCACCAGCTAGTGACTCAGATCAGTTAGACTCGGGAAACTGCAGACATAGTCCTGGAGTTGTGTTGAGTGGTCTTCATGTCTCCTGTAGGCCTGGCCCCTTACATCCACCACATCCCTTTCCTTGGCTGGTTTGAGCAGCTCTGTCCCAAAAATCCATCTCTTGTGTTTGGCTCACTTTAGAGCTTGTACATCCAAGCTGTTTATTGCACATGATTCATACGTGTCTCAAATGGCTCCGTACTTGTCTGGACACTCTTTTCCCTCCATGCTCTGTAATAGTTTTTCCAAACATTTTCCTGAGCTGTATTTTTTGGGCACGACTGCATTAGGAATATGAAGAAAGAGGAATAGTTTACTCTGACTACAGATGTATTGGCTTATCCAGAACTAATTTTGGTAGGAGTCTGCCAACACGAGGCGTCTGAGCCAGCGTTTTTCATACGTCTGCTGATTTTTCTTCAGAGTTGTCATTTTTCCAGGCAGTGTGCTGGATGTACTCACTCTGCCCGAGGGCATCATACACAGGTTTGCAGTTGGGAGGGGAGAGCGAAGGTGCCATCCTGCACTGCACCAGTTCCCCAGAGCCGGTGAAAAATTCCTGTTTTGCTTGGTGGGTTGGTATATTTTTTTCAGGTAAATGTTCCCGGAGACTTTTGAAGCACTTCTCCTGTTCGTGACCACGTTGTACATCCTGGAGAGCTCCAAATAATGTAAACCCATTAGGCTGAAATGATAAAAGCAGAAAATAACTTTGCAAGACAGAAAGGAAAAAAAGGCTGGCTGTTGTGGGTTAGATCTATATTTAGCACCTTGGAATTAAAAGGACCATAAAATCATGGAAATCAAAACCAGACCACTCCACAAAAACATGAGAGGTAATGCAGAACAAATTATTTCTCTTTTTCCCAGAATATCTCAAACACAGAGGAAGCCTGGGGTAGAGACAAAAGGGGCAACAAGCCATAAGGCCAAATCTAAGTGAGACCTTGGAGGCATAGAGATCAAAGACAACCCATTCAGTTTTGTGTCCAGTGAGGAACGCCTAAGACAAAGCAGCCTTGCTTACTGCTCCGGCTCCTAGTTGTATGGTGAGTAAATAACACGTTATTAATAACTCACCATAACTACTCTGTTATCACCTGTTCATATCAAACAATGCTGAAGAAGGAGCTGTTCAAATTAAAACCACCACGTTCTTCAATTACAATAATAATCTTAGGACACGCTGCCTTTCTTACAAAATATTCTGTAGTGTAACAGCCAAGGTAACTTGAGCAACTTTGTGTGTCGTATTCTCCTGATGAGCCTACCTTAAAAAAAAAGTCAACAATGGTGTTCATGACACCCTGAGCAACCAAATCTAGTTGAGAGGCATTCATGTCCATGGCAGGGAGGGTTGAGTGGATGATGTCTACAATCCCTTCCAACCTAAGCCATTCTATGATTCATTTGTGTGGCTTGGTAACACCTATAGAACCACAGCCTGGGAGCAGATCCCAGAGGGGCTCTGTCAAGACTAACTCTGAAGAAGTAGCCCTTGGTCAGGCTCAGCAGCTTGCTGTGTGAGGCTTCAAGGACACCATACCACTGTTGCTTGTGATGACATCATTTTCCTCTGCACCTGTTCAGTAACCTGTGACGTGGAGAAACATCTCCAGTGGCTCAGAAGGTTGTCCATCACACAAGCCTTTGGTCTGTCTCCAGAGGGCTTGCATCTCCACTCAGGTCAAGTGACAGTAACTTCTTGCCCTAGATGCTGTTCCCTCTCTTGCTGCAAGTGCCTTAGCTCAGAGGTCTCCACTGACCAGAACCACTGCAATATCTATGTAGAGGAATGATGTCCAAGATAGTCAGAGCAGAAGAAGTTATTTCAAATGCACATTTTTAAGAGTTTGAAAGACTAAATCAGGCTGAGAAAGAAGTCAAACTCACCAAGGCTGACATAAAGCTGTGAGATGTGTTTTTGATATTTTCTCTAAATAGGATAAATTCTTCCTATCAATTAAGAGCCTTGCATTTCTCTGTTGGATTCTAATGATGCTCTTCCTTAAGAACAAGCACAATCATAGAATTATAGGACTGTGTATGTTGGAAAAGACCTGTAAGATCATCAAATCCAACCACTAACCTAATTTTACCAAGCTCAATGCCATGTCCTTAAGCACCAACAATGTCCCAAAGCACCAACAATGTCCCAAAGCACCAACAATGTCCCAAAGCACCACATCTACACGACTTTTAAACACATCCAGGTATAGTAATTCAGCTAGTCCCTGGGCAGCCTGTGCTAATGTCTGATAGCCCTTCTAATGAAGTTTTTCCTGGTGCAACTTGAGGCTACTTCCTTTTGTCCTGTCACTTGTGAGAAGAGACCAACACACACCTCTCTACAACCTTCTTTCAGGTAGTTGTAGACAATGACAAGGTCTTCCCTCGGCATCCTTTTCTACAAACTAAATCCTCTCCCTCCCCACTCTCCTTCTAGGAGTTTATCCCCATGACTACCCCCTCAGTGCAATGGAGTTACAGCTGCATACAGGGAAACACCTTGCACAAGGATTCTTACTTACCCAAGGTCCTTAAAGCCTGCACATACGGAAGAAAGAAGAATCTTACGAGTGGCAGTGCTGGATCTCTACATGCAGATGCTTAAACTCAAGAATGATCACTCAGTTTAGCTGTGCATTTTCCTTTGCAAAGCTCTTCCACTGCATCCCACAAGTTAATTAGAAAAGTTTTAAACTGAAAAAATTGAGCAGTTCTATATTTAACCCAAAAATGACAGGGAAGTAAACATGCTGCTGAGATGACCTATTACTGTTTAAAACAGGGGTGGGGATGGAAAAGGAGAGAGAGAGAGCAAGTGAATGAAGTTTATGCACCCTTGGGATTGAGACAAATACACAGGGGAATAATAATGGCATCTGCTGATGCTTTGGGGTCATAGTCTGCAGACTGCTTGGCTGTACAGGACAGACTCCTGGAGGCCAGGCTTTGCATGCAGCTCAGAGTGGGTTCCTTGGCAGAGAGCATGTGAAAAGGGTGGTTGTGTCCACATCTGGCATGCCCCATGTTAATAGGTATGCATATACACTACAATACAGGTGGCTGAAGCAAAACCAAAAGCAATCATTAGCACCCTCAACCTGCAACGCTGCACCTGGCAGGACAACAGAGTCTGCATTGATCGCCCTTCGCACAGCGACGCATGCAGAGCAGCTCTTCTCCTAACAGCTCCTTCATTCTTCTCCTGGAACCCCCTGCATCCTCCCTGCTACTGCCTGACATCCCTGCAGGAGCCACAGCAGCCCAGTGCTCTCAATTCTGCTGAAGGGCAGGTTCAACCACGCTGACCTGTTCCAGTGTGGTGCCTGTTGCTACACACCTCCAGCTGTGCAGGCTCCTGTGACAGAGTCCACAGCAGCAGGGTAAGATGAAGATTTTTCTTTCTCATTTATCCTCCAGGGTATTTTCCTTCCCCCATCAGATTTATTAGCACTAGGACCAGACTGGGGTATTGATCCAGATTAAAAAAACGAGGAGGGGGGAGTGTTTTGGCAGATGTTTCTCTAAGCCAGATCAGCTCTTCAGTTCAGTTCACAGTGTCATGTGAAGGGTACGAGGATGCTCGGGGATTGTGGTGCCTTGCACAGGGACATGGTCAGGGAGAGGTATTATAGGTCAGGAGCACGTCTGGGCTGCATGGGTACTGAAGACATTAAAGCATGACATGACATTATGGGTTTAAGCACCATAGCAAGAGGTACGATTGCTTGGAAGTGCCTTCAGCTCCCACAAATTTAAAGCCACCTTGAGGAAAACCTGGAACATTTTCTGTTCTGCTTGTTTAGAATATGCTTCACCTCCTGATACAGACAGCATAATGGGTGTCAACTTGTTTTTCACTGAGAGTAAGGGTTAGTGTTTAACAAACAAAACTAGTTTATTACAGAATCATAGAATGTGTTCAGTTGGAAGGGATCTCCAAAGGTCATCTAGTCCAACGCCCCAACAACAAGCATGGACATCTCAAACTAGAACATTGCTCAGAGCCCCATCAGCCTGACCTTGAATACCTCCAGAAATGGGGCCTTCACCACCTCTCTAGGCAACCTGTTCCAGGAATCCACCACCCTCAGATTAAAGAACTTTTTCCCAATGTCCAGCCTAAATCTGCCCTTTTCCAGCTTAAAACCATTAACTCTCACCCTATCACACCATGTCCTTGTGAACAGTTCTTCCCCAGCCTTGTTATAGGCCCCCTTCAGGTATTGGAAGGTCACTATAAGGTCTCCCCTGGAGTCTTCTTTTCAGGCTGAACAACCCCAGCTCTCTCAGCTTGTCTTCACAGGAGAAGTGCTCCAGCCCTCTGATCATTTTTGTGGCCCTCCAACAGGTCCACATCCCTCTCGTTACAAAAGTTGTTGTCAGGTATTTGAGAAATACCAGCCATGGTACAGGTATGCTGAGACAGCCTCCTGCAGTCACTTTTCTCCAGCCTCCTGCCTTCGTGAACAAAAGCCATCCATGAGTTCTTCTAGGAAAATAACCTAGAGAAGGTCCTACTGAAGATCGTGAGAAAAGATGAAGAGTAGAAAGGTTTGTTTTGTATCATCAGTTGCCTATGATCTCACTCTTTCAGCTGGTTTCCTCCACCTGGCTTGTGGTTAAAGCTGTGCCCCAATCAGCTGGCAAGCTTGTGTACCAGTAATAAGCTACAAGTCCAGCCATCATATGCCATAGCTCCATCCCAAAGACCTTCAAATCCATGCATCACATTGAAGAACACCTCAGGCCAGGAGGTTTCTGGTTTTCATTGTGCAGGGCGTTATATTTTTCAAATTTTGCAACAAGGAAGTCAGAACAAATAAAGGTCACATTTTCAGGACTATTTAAGAGTTCGTAGAATCATTAGGGATTGGAAGTGACCTTGAAAGATCATCTAGTCCAATCCCCCTGACACAGCAGGATCACCTAGACCAAATTGCACAGGAACACATCCAGGTGGGTTTTAAACATCTCCAGTGAAGGAGACTCCACAACCCCCCCTGGGCAGCCTGTTCCAGTGCTCTGTCACCCTCACTGCGAAGAAGTTCCTTCTCATATTTATATGGAACCTCCTCTGTTCCAGCTTACAACCTTGTCCTATCACTAGATGACATTGAGAAGAGCCTGGCTCCATCCTCCTGACACCCACCCTTCAAATATTTATAGACATTAATGAGGTCACCCCTCAGTCTCCTCTTCTCCAAGCTGAAGAGACCATTTTAACAGTTTTATTAATACATTTACTTTTGATGCCAGGGACTCAAGAGGCTATTGAGCATAAAAATATTGAGTGTTTTCAATAAACAGCAGTGGTGATTTAGAAGTGCTCCCCTCACAGCTCTTGCATCCCAGTACTTCTCCTGGCCTTCCAATACTTTCCATTCAGGGCTCTTTGTGAGTGGGGAACATCCCAGTTAGCTTAGCTTTGCTGGGAACTTAATGAAGAGCTCTCCATACAAAGCTGAATCACAGCTTTTTTTTATTTAGTCTGAAACCAAGAGATACAATCTCATCCAGTTTTCAAGGCAGCTGGTTGATAACAGAGTGGGCTCTGCCCCACCCTGAACAGTGCTCACGGTGCTGGCCAACAGCACTGTCCCTCATTAAGACTCGCTAATTATATTATCTGCCTCTCAGCTGTTGTGTGGGCTCCAGCCAGGAAAGGGATAGTGACAGAAATTGTTCCCATGAAGAAGGACTTTGTCAATGCACATGTAATCCTTCCCTGCCAAGGGGAACAGAACAACAGACATCTGGGGTCCTTTTCTCCCATTTTGTAACCCTGGCCAGATGCTCTCAGCTAGCTAATGGAGGCTGCAGCGAGAACGGTGGCAAATTTGGGATGTAAACGCAAATGAAAGCCGCCTTGCAGAACTGTTGGTATGCTGAACAGAATCCTGCCCATAGTGGGCAGGAGGGCTGGAGCACAGCTGCCCAGGGGTGCTTGGCTCTGAGGTACATCCATCATGCCATTGCAGGTCACAGCTCTCTTGGCATCTGACCCTTTTGAGGTTTGCTGGCAAGGAAAACAGGATTGTACCAGTGCAGTTATTTTGAAGTCTGCTAGACACACTATATGGCAATAGAGACCAATGGAGCAGTGGTTCCTCTGGGCCAACAACCACCTCATCCCTCTGGAGCACCCATGTGAGCAAGCTCAGTCACCCTGGTATGAACCAAACAGACCCCTGATTCAATTCTCTGTCTTCCTTCCTGCTCAGTAAGGGGCTGCAGAGTCCTTGGCTTTCCCTGTCATGACTCAGGCACAGATGGGTGCTGCACATCCCAGGCAGGAGCCCCTAATAATGGAATGACAAATGAGCTGAGCAGTGGTAGATGTCTGTCTTTTCATGTCAGTAATGCCCAAGCCACAGGCATCCTGCTTGCACTTAAATTGAAGGCTCATTCAGCAGCTTCCTCCCACCATGTGACTTGCCTGGGGCTACAGTTCCTACCTGGAATCCCATCAGCACGTGGACCAGCCATTAGACACCCACCTTATGCCCCTGCCCAAAGCCAGTTAGACATCAGCCACATCCACAACAGCCTCATGTGTTCATTAGTGTGCTGGCACCATGCCCAAGTGAGTAATGTCTGCAGGAGCAAGGGTGCTGCACCCACAGCTGCAGACACACCTGCACCAGTCTCAGGGTATCCTTGCGTGACCTGGCAAAGTGGTAAGAAATGAGTGTCTGGGTCAAAAAGCCTTGCTCATGAAACATGACTATCTGGTGGCTTTTGTCTGTCATTTTTGAGATCTGGAAAAGCAGAGCACCTGGAGATGTAGATCTCTTTATCATGGGCTTGGCAATGACCTACTGCTGCGAGACAGCACAAGTCTGAGCTCAGTTCAGGCACGGGTGCCCCTTGGATGTAGTCACATCTACCAGCCCTCTCAGAAATTCAGAAGCATCTCAGATGGCACTAGATGCCATGAGAGTGGCCCGTGACCTCCATCATGGACTAGCCTGGCTCCATCACAGACGACAGCACCATGAGTCCACAACACAGAAGAAAAGCAAGAGGCACCCACCCAAATTCACACCACCATTGCAGCAGGGACGACATCAGCCTCTGCATGTTTTTCCACTCTAAAGAAAAATGAAAAACAGAGGAAGTCAAGGCAACACCTCCTTAACTCAGCAGTTAACCATTAGTTTCCATGGAAGTTACCTGGGACCTGCACATGGCACCTTATAAATGAGAGTGTGAGCCACCAAGTACACAGGAATGCAGCCACTGATCTTTGCTCTGGTTCATGAGCAGAGCGTGTTAGAGCCTTACGGCGTGGATCCGGGGATCCTTGGCCATGGGGCTCCCTGGGCGAGGATGTTGCAGGTGTTTTGTTTGGGGGGTTAACAGTTAAATGCTAAAGGCGATAGGTGAGCTGTATGACAAGATATCCTGCTGTTGGCTGGTTCATATGGCCCCATCAGTGAGGCTGTCCCTTTGCAGGTCTTGCAGAAGGAAGTCACAGACGTGGGTTAGTGGCAAAGGGTGTCACACAGCAGTGAACTCCACAGGCAGTTCTCGGTAGGATACATTTCTTTTGTGCAGACTCTGGGAACAAGCCATGCCCAAGCTGCTTCCAAAACCCAAGTAGGGAGGAGTGAGCCAGGCAGACTTTAACCCACGGCTGATGTTGCCAAGGATGAGAAGTCGGAGGGCGTTTATTGCTTTTGGCGCTTCTGCAGCACACTCGATCACGGGGAGCGTGTGGTTGTAGGCAGCTGCAGAACAAGGACGCTGCAAGCTGTGCTGCCTAAAGAACATAAGGTTGGGCAGGAGGAGGGGCAGACAGGGAGTGAGACCTGAAAAAAACAGCCCCAATGATTGTGAAAAATGAGTTGATGATTATGAAAAATGAGTTTGGGGGCAATAGAAAGGGAGCTCTGAGTCTCTGCCAGCCAGTATTGCGTCTCCAATGCTGCTCCCAATGTGTTCTCCCAGCAGCAGGGCTTAAGGAAAGAATTGCTTCACCCATCGCCTTGGTCATTTCCTTGTCTTCTCCAAACCTCAGCTTCAGGCCTTAGAAATGGTGGCTTCACCTGGTATCTTTGCAGATGGATTCACTAGTGGCATGATCTAGATGTTAGATGTTAGGATTACTGGGTTTATTTGGATTTAGGTTGGACTGGATGACCTTTAAGGTATTTTCCAACCTTATCATTATTGTGATGATATTGTGATACTTCAGTCCCAGGCTTCACAAAACTGAATGTATGCGTGATGTGCCTTGATGTGCCTTGGGCACCAATCTTCTAATAAAGTTGCACATCATTAGGGTTTGAAATTTTGCTGCTTTTGTTGAAAACTGCAAGCCCAAATTGCAGGCTTCACTCCTGAGAACAGACAGGGTTTGGGCTAGCAGAAGAGGCTGTTGGGTTTCCAGCCCCTCTTTCTTCCCTTTCTACTCCGTCTTCACTTCTTGTCTGTGTTTTGGAGAGGATGCGCATGTCACTGATGTAGAGGCAGCAGCCACCTTGCTCTGGAAATGTGGTGAATAGAGACACAGCGTGGTACCTCAGAGAGCAGCAGATGGAGGGTTTCGATTGGATTCCATGGTTTGCTGAAATGAAGAGAGTTCTTCTCGTGTTCATGGCCATAGGAGTGGGCATTTTGGAAACAAAGGACTTTGGAAACAAAGCCCATGGGACAAAGAACTGGACTTTAAATTGCCCACTGATGCCAAGGAATGCAGGTATGAACTTTGTGGGTGCCATGGTTCCACAGAAGCAGGAATGGCTGGAAGTCTCACTTTTTAGGGCTTGGACATTGACATTTTGGCTCAGTGATGTGAGAACATTGTGATTAATCTCTGTATGTCTTTGCATGCATCATTTTTTGTGGGGTGAAGTAAATGGCTTGTTGTTTTTTTCCCCAAATCAAGTTACAGGTTTTTTGCCTGCAATACGTAAGTGGTTTCTTTTCAAACCCTTCCTGCCTTGTTTTTGTTTCAGCTCATTAGCATCTTAGCTACATCAAATGGCTAATTTTGTTGTCAGAGTTTCTACACTGTGACATACATGAGTCTATATGAGCTAGAGTGCTGCTGTTTCATGACCAGAGGTTCTCTAACTTTCCCACAGAACTCTGCTGAACCTTGGAGAGACTGAAAAGGACAGAAACACTCTGTCTCTGAATGGTAACACTGACTTACCAGAACTTAAGAAAGACAGTCAGTAGGATTAGAACTGTTAAAAACATTCAGCTGAAAAATTTCCTGCTCTTCAAAATAAGGGACTTAATGAGTGTTTATTGGAAAAGTTTTCATTTTGAAAGAGAAATTTTGAACTGAAAATAAATTTTCAGTTTTTGTAATCAAAACTTTAATTTTGTTTCTCAAATTCTCCTTTTGAAGCTAAAGTTTCTTTCCTCCTCAGGTTGTGTGTGGCAGTTCCACAAGAAAAGCAGAAAGAATTAATGAACATTAGTTTCAGCTCAACATCGCAGCAGGGAGTGATTTAACAGTGCAAACAGGAGGAGCAACTGCTGCTCTAATTGAAAATGACTTTAAGGGAATGTAGGTCAACAGGAGGAGGCAGAGGAGACTTTATCCTCAACTTTTTCAAAACTGAAAGAAAATACAGGAAAGATGAGACAAAATCTTGGGCTGTTTTCATGCTTTGCACCTAGCAATAGTTTGCATTTTCAGTCATGTTATTTCAGCTGGAATGAAAGATACATTTTTGACTTTTAAGCCCAGACAAATTTTGCAATAGAAAACACTTTTATGATTTCCCCTTAGCATGACAAAGATCATGGTATCAGGGGAGTTTGTAAATTCATACCATAGTAAGTGGATCATGTGGAAAACTTCACTGGACTAGTGGCCATGAAGAGTGCTAGAAGAAGGTTGGGGAAGGACTGTTCGCAAGGAATGATAGGATGAGGGGTAATGGTTTTAAGCTGGAGAAAGGAAGATTTAGGCTGGACATTAGGGAAAAATTCTTTAGTGTGAGGGTGGTGGATCACTGGAATAGGCTGCCTAGAGACCCCATCCCTGGGGAGTTATACAAGGTCAGGCTGATGAGGGTCTGAGCAATCTGTTGTAGTTAGAAATGTCCCTGCTTGTTGTAGGGGGCTGGAGTACATGGCCTTTGGAGGTCTGTTCCAACCCAATATATTCTGTGATTCGAAGCTGCATGGGACTGTTTCAAAGTTGGGCATAAATTAGTATTAGCCTCAATATTTCTCTGTTACTTAAAGAACAATATCACATCCCTACTTGCTGAAGGGCTAGCACATTGGCTTTCTGCATTTCACTCCAGAAGAGGAATAAAACAGGAGCAGAAGGTGGAAGAGGATGATTTGGATTCCACGCACCCTCACACTACGCTGACAAGCCTGCAAACCCAGCGTGTTGCACTTGAGACCCTGTGATAAATGTACAAAACAAATAAATCTTTAAACAGTCCATAGGCAGAAAAAATCACCAGCCTTCAGGTGTGAGGGCAGAAAAATCAGGAGAAGGCCACACTGGCAGGCAGAAATGTTCATATATTAACTCTGTCAGGTGTTTCTATACAGTGGTAAGATTCCCTGAGCCTTCTCCGGGGAGAACAGCCCCAGCTCTCCCAGCCTTTCCTAATAGCAAAGGTGCTGCTGTCCCTTATCATCTTCACAGCTTTTTGCTGGGCTCACTCCAGTATGTCCACACCTGTCTTGCTCCATGTGTGCCTTAGCGGCGGTGGGCTGAAAGGGAACATCAGCTTCCTTGCCCTGCTCTTGGCCTTCTGTCTAAGGCTGCCAACCAGAAACCCCAGGCTGCTTCACATGGAGGCACGGCACCTCCATGGCTCACCAGGACCATGGTGGTCACCCTCAGCGGCAGGGACAGTGATCCCAAACCACTCAGCATGGGCCTAGTGCAGGTCAGGATGGATCTTCATTCCTACCCCATTAAGGGACCTCCTTCTCCTTTCCCAAGCCTACTTGTGAAAGAAGGTTTGTCTTGTTTCATGTGAAAACATCAGCTCTTCCGCTTTCCTCCCACTTGCCGCAGGAGATGACCAAACTCACAAAAGCAGATCCCTGCCTACACCCCTCCCTTTCTTTCCTTTGTAGGTTTTATTCCTGCTGCCTCTGCCAACACTTCTTCTGTTCCAGTCAGAAGGCACTGGAACAGAATTCACATGGAGACCAGCCTCTGCCAGGTGCACAGGTGAATCCTCCTCACACTGGGCTTTGGTTTCCTGCCCCCAGGGGAATCAAATAAAAGCTGGGGACCAGACTTCACCTTCCATCACCACAGAAGGTCTCATGCTTCCCCAGAGCAATGGGACAGACTTTGCAAGAAAACATGAGAATATGAGCAAGGCTTATTTTAGGGTGGTGTTTCTCTGCCTGGAGGATCCAGCAAAACCACCACAGAGAGTGTGAGCCCTGGAGACTCAGCTCAGCATGGCAGCAGGAGAAATTCAGTGGTGCAAACAGGAGGAGTAACTGCTGCACTAATTGGAAATGACTTGAGGGGAATATAGGTCAACAGAAAGTAATCTGCTCTGTATCTGACCGGGATGCAGAAGTTCGTACCCCTGCCACGGACACTACCACGAGAAAGTCAGGGACTGCTCGTGGTTTAAACACTGGATTATGTTCCATTGTGAAAGGGCAGGAGTGGTTCTATCAGCCAGAGTCAACAGCCAGAGCCAAGACGCTCACCCACCTCCCGTGCCAGAAAACAGGACGCCTTTCTTGTCTGCACCCACTGTTCCCGGCACCAGCTGACGAGGCGTCTCTTTCCTCCCCCGTGGGTACAAAACAGGCAGCCCTCTTCCAGGAAGGCACAAATCTTCTTTGACAAGCAGTGATATTAACAGGGATTAGGAGATGCAATAGCCACTGCCAGCACTGGCCAAAGGATGCAGACCACTTTAATCAAGATTAGAGGTTACACGGAGGATGGGGCCGTGTTTTCAGCCCCCTGTGAAGCCACCCATTCAGAGCAGGGTTTCTGAGCAACTGGCTGAGGTTTAGACATACAGAGGCTCACATAAGCACCCGTCCTCCCTGGTCTCAGGAATGGGATGCAGCGATGGCAAGGCAGTTTGTAGAAGCTGCTGCTGGCTTTTTTGCTCCTCAGGATTTAGTGGGATCATAGCACAAGATACCCTCCTACCAGAGCAACTTCAGCCCATGAATGGCAGGCAGCACTGCTCCTTGCCTTCCAGCCCCACTGTAAAGCAAAGGCTTTCTGCTTCCTCACAAGCAGTGAGTTTGGTGACTTGCAAATATCATCCATTCTCACCTCCTCATCTCTCTCCATGTCCTCTCATAGCAAGTCTTCTTCGCAACCCCAAGTTTAGGTCTGGACCTACATGAATGGAAGCACCTGATAATAAAATCCCACATCAGTGGAAATTGTGTTTTTCAGTGTTTAACCAAGATTGTTTTCTAGAGAAATTCAATGCCATTTTTTTTTCTTGCATTTGATTTCTTTTACTTTTGAAAGACCATCAGAAAGATTTGACAGCAATTTGTGGGATGAGAAGGGATGGATCACCAACTCTTTCATAACAGCTGCTGTCTGAGTGTTACAATCGCGTGTGGGGCTCAGTCACACATTTGTGACAGCTAGTGCTGCAGTTTTTATCTCGTGAAGTCATGCGTGTGGTAGACACTAGATCTTATTCAAAGAGTAGGATGAAACAAAGTCTTGTGAGAGGTACAATAATTTCTCTGTCTGCCACATAGTGTGGATAAACTCTGCAAAACAGGCAGCTCAGGTGTGACTTTAGCTGTGGCAAAGTGAATCTCCATCTGGGGAGCTAAGGAAACCTTCAGGCTGAGCTTTCTTCATGACATCTGGGCTGCTGCTGGCACCACAGCTGAACCAGCTGCTGCGTAAGGTAAGCGTACAGCAACGGGTGTGCGCACGTGCATACGTTGCTGCAGGTGTGGCAGTGATCTCTGTGCCTTTTCAAACGCCACCCATCCGTGGGACGTGCCGAACACGACAACAGTAACGCATGAAGTTACAGGCTGACTCTTGCCTGGATTTGAAGCCAGTTTCACCAAGCCTTTGGTTTCAAGCAGTTTCAAATGAAGGTTTTCTCACTCCTCATTGCAAGTGCTTAGTTAAACAGAAAGGAGGAGAGGGCAAGAAAACACAGACTGAAAGGGATGACTCAAGGTACCCACCAAGCTTGGTCAACCCTGGTAATTGGGTGTCTTTAATCCTGTATCAATGATACATGAATGGCCATGGAATACATGTGTAAATAATCACATCTGTTGAGCCCCTCCTGGTCTTCAGCAAGAGAAACCGCCACAGGATGCGCCTTATTCTCTCATCTGTGTTCATTATTCTCTTGGTTAAAAATTTCAATTGCATAGTCAGAAACAATGCCATGAGGTCTAGGCCAGCAACCGCACGCCCTAGCTAGCCAGGAAGAAAAGCCAAAGCAAATATTCCTGGATTCTGCAACACACAGCACACGCTGGATAGTTACCCCCCCCCCCCAAAATATTCAGAGAATAGCAAATCAAGGATTAACAGAAATCAACCAAAACCACCAAAACGCAAAAAACCAGGATTAGTGTGTTCAGCGTTCAGCAGTAAAACCTTGAACTAACAAATTATGATTCTGATTGAGTGGCTGGCAGGGTGCTATGGGGGCTGTGGGTCCAGCAGAAGGGTGGCAGAGCAGAAGGCCTTCCTTGCCAGTGCCTGACAACTGCCCTGTCCATTTCAGCACAGCCTGCAGTGCAGAGAGCTTCAAAAACCCAGCGCTGAGGATGGCAGCTGCCCTGAAAACCCCGAGCTGTCGCCCTGCACCCATTCAGAGCAGCTCGTGCCAGCCACGTAGTGCTGGACCTGCTCCCATATGCGTGTGGACTCACTTCCTGCAGAGCAGTACATTTGGTCCCTCCTCAGCTGATATAAATAGGGTCACTTGCACAAACACACCCTGTTTATCTTTCTCACTGACACCGACCCTCACCGTCTCAAAATGTGACCGCTGTGTCTTCATTTGCACGCCTCGCTCTGTTCTGTCTTCCTACTGGCCTGGGCAAGACTGGCTTTCCATTGCAATCAGAGGGAATCCCAAGAAGTGGTCTTGCAGCTGGGAAGAAATTAAATGTCATGATGGCTTGAAGGCTTAGGAGAGGGCAAGGGTCAAGTGGATTACCCTCCTTACAGGTTTTCTTTTAGAAAAACCCCCTCCAGTTATCAGGAAGGCAAGTTACAGAGATCACAAAGACAGTTTCCTGTCAAGCCTGCACCTTCAAGCTACTCCCTCTGTCTGTACCACCTGCTGGCCTTCACCACTAAAATACTGGATGTAGCTGACTTCCAAGCTGGTTGTAATTCTAATTCCAGTTTAACATAAATAGGAGAGGTGAGATGTGCTCTTCCACAGACTCAGGGTGCAGTATATAAATAAAACTAAATATAAAAATCAAGAACAATCCATCACGTAAGCAGGCATGGTTGTCTCTGGGTTACCTTTGAGAAAACAGAGGTGCTGTTCAGGCTCGGGGCTGGCCCAGCTGCTAGGTGAATGCCAGACACTCTCTATGGATGTCTCGGCAAGAAAAGGGGAATAAAGGAGAGACACTTACAGATTAGGGAACTAGCATTGCTGTAATGAAAAAACAGCTATAACATTAAATAGATACAAATACATATTTTATATGTATATAAAATGTATATTTTATATGTAATGTATATTTTATAATATATATAAAATGTATATTTTATATATAATATATATTTTTAATATATACACCTATATATATAAAAATATCAATACTGAACCCAACCCCGCTCACAGCAATTACATCACCAACAACACCAATGCTGTGTCCAGTTGCTGGGGAAGTCCCAGACTAGACTCAGCAGCAGATGACACCATGATTCAGTAGCTGGAGCTACTTAGAAGAGCTGAAAAGTAAGATCACTGAACAGAATTAGTTCTGTTCTAACTCAAAACAGGACAGGAGCAAAGGCATTTTCCCAAGATACACACTGGGACAAATGAAGACGCTCTTTCCTCTAGAGGCCTATGCCTTAAACTAACATCTGTAGTCCTACACTTTAAACTAAACAGATAAAATGATATAAAAAATTAAAATAAAATCAAATTCAAAAAAGGAAAAAACCCAGAACAAAAGCGCCCAAACCTACAACTTATTACTGCAACTCATCTCAGCATTCAGATGTCAGCAAGCCAATAGAAAACTTTCACTGCCTATTCTTCCATTTTCTAATTACTTTGTATTATCATTACTATCTAGTAATGTTTTTTTTTAATGGAAAAGGTTTTTTCAAGTGAAATGGCATTTCTCTATCATTTTCCTCACTAAATTCTGCTCCGAGAACCTAGACAGTTGCACCAGAGATGGGGTGATTCAAACGAGTGGATAGACATGAGTCTGTCTGGTGTCTGAAGCACATGATCTGCCCAGGGTAAAGAACAAATGCCTGTGGTGATTTGTATTTAAGGCTCCAGAACATTCCAACAGGTAGCCTGCAGCAAAGATGAAGAAGAGAACTTCTCCCTGAGGCAGGCAAAGACTCTAATCCAGCGCATCTACACAGCAGCACATCTGGCTGCTAACCGTCCCGATGCCTGCACTCAGAACTTTTACATTGATATGACTGAAGGTGTCTTGAGGCTCAGCCTAGTCTTTCAACAGACCTGTGGTGTGCAGGTTTTGTTGACCTACAAGCTTTCTGGGTAGAAACACGTTGTGAAGATGCTTTGTTTATGTGCTTTGCTTTGGTAGTGCTCTGCTGGTCTCTGTTTCACTAGCACACAGACAAAAAGCTTCCTCACAGTCTGGCGTGACTGCATCCTTCAGTTTTTCTCTTTGAGGAGCAGATTTTAGCTCAGCTGGTTCACAGTTGTTCCTGAATTTCACAACTTACTTCACTTCAGCTTGGCCCTAGCCATTGAGTGAAACCCTTGCTTTGAAACAGCATTATGGACTGGGATGATCTACCCTAGGAGGGTAGATCTGTTCCGGACGTTAGGAAGAAGGTTTCTTAATCTGAGGGTGGCGGATCACTGGAACAGGTTGCCTAGTGGAGTCCCCATCCTTGGAGATATTCAAGGTCAGGCTTGATGGGGCTCTGAGCAATCTGTTCTAGTTAAAGGTGTCCCTGCTTGTAGTAGGGGGATTGGACTAGCTGATCTTTGGAGATGCCTTCCAACTCAATGCATTCTATGGTTCTATGGTCTCCATCAATAAGGTCCCTGGAGGAGAAAAGCGGCAGAGTTAAGCTACAGTACCTTATCCAGAATCACCTTCTTGAGCCAGTTTCATTTCAGCCACCTCTGAAATGAATGGAATTGCCCAAGTTCACAATTGGAATAATGCAGCTGAGTACCCATCTGTCAGCAATCCAGCTGAGGGCTGTCCCTGTACAAACACCTCTGAACATCCACACAGGGCATGACAGACCATAGCCCTGCAACTTACAGTAACAGAGGAGAACAAGAGATCAAAGGTAACCCTATAATCAGTCTTGACCTGTGCTCCTCTGTCGTGGTCGGAAAGGTGTGCTTCATGCGCATGGCCGGAGGGGCTGCCCAGCATTTGTGCTTTTATTGTCTAGGAAACGTAGTCTTCAGCCCGAGCTTAGTCCAACATACGTTTTACCATCTGCTCCATTTCCTATGTGCCTGTGAGATCATTTTTCTACACATAACATCAGAAATGGAAGATTCACACATGCTTACACAGCTTATTTCTATTACGGTGAGTTGTTAAACACGGAGAGTTTCCTTGGCAGAATACCGGGCCCAACATGACGATCTATCAAGCCCCCAAGCCATGCTTCACGTCAAGTACACCCAAAATGGCCATTCTGGCTGAAGGAACAGTGGTAGCAATTCCAAACCACTTCCCTTCCTTGCAGTTCTGGGTGGATTCATGACATTTCTGGCAACGTGGCTTAAAGAACCGTTCACAGAAAATTGTGCTGCAGTCATCACAAAAGCTTTCTCATCCCTTTGACCGTGCGAATCCTGACTTTCAGTGCACCATGAGCATTGGGGCAAGATGGAGATTGTCCATAGAGGCTTTGGAATCTATTTTTGAAAAAAACAGTAACGATAACATACCCTTGGGCTTTTCAATCAGTCGTTACAGTAATGTTTGTTGTTCACAAAGCTCACTGCTTAGTGCAACTTTAAAACTCGTTCTTTCCATTTCTTGTGTTTCCTCCTCAGCCTGAATCTGCCGTATGACTACAGCAGCTCTTGGGACAAAACACGTCCTCTTTCCCCTCTCTTCCTTTCTTGGTTTCCATCCTCTATCTTTATGGTTCCTTGTGTCTCCTAGAGACAGGTTTGATGGCAACTGGATGCTGTCCCAGATTCAAGGGGTGCTGTGTGACTGAGGCTGCCCTCTCTCCTAGTCCCACTCCCCACGCAAAGGAGGATTTGTCTCACTTCCCTTGACGCGTCTCCAATGCAGATGTGTGTATCTGTGTTATGTGTCTGAAGCTCTCCTCAGAATCAGTAGGAAGAAACAGGCATGTAAAAAGGGTAATTCACCTCATCCTAGGTAGGCTAGTGCCCAAAATAGGTTGGATGAATCATGCCTTCAAAGTGCTGTGCTCTGCTGACCCCAAAGACAGCCTAGACAAAAAAGGTTTAAAGTTAGCCGAGACAGATCCTGTCCTCAGCATCTTTCCTTTATGGCATTGTTCTGCCTTTTCCCCTGTTGCTCACAGCTCACATTATCATCCTGAATGATCTTTCTAGCTTCCCTTCTCACAGGAGTGGCAATGCCCAGACAAATGGTATCTTTCCCCTGGCTGCTAGTCTGAAGCAATTTCCCAGCCTGGGCTTTCTTCTGAGCTGTCCCACTGACGTGGTGTCACATGGAGGGCCTTCCACAAATCATCTGTGAAGGCCCCCAGCTTATATTTCACATCTCTTCTCAAAACTCACCTCTGCCAGGGTGCACAACACTGCAGCTCGCCTGTTGCTGACAGCGAAGTGGGTGGTCTGTTGGGAACCATTAAAATCCTTCCTTCTGCACATTATCCTCCCTCAGAAAACCAGCTTTCAGGAGTGAAACCTGCTATTATCCTATCACCAGTGTGCTGTTGCTGGCAGAGCCGTGGACTAGAGCCCCTCAAGTCCACGGGGTAGGTTTATACAAGGGTGTACAATAGCTTTCTGACACCGTGTGAATGACGGCATAAATTACAGTGCAGAACTAGATCAACAAACTGAAGTGGCTCTGCTTCATCTTTAAGCAGCTCTCACAGGCACCAGTGCTCCTCTACAGATTTAAAGGAGTCTTTTCTTCTTACTCCTCCACCTTTCTCATTTTAAGCAGGCAGCAGTGAATGAAAAGCACATGGTGAAACGCCATGGCCTCTGTCAGGTTACAGCACTAGAGAAAGGATGAAAACCCAAGTGAAAATCACTCCTGCTTCCAGTCTCACCCTGCCTTGGGCTTCCCTAATAGCTGAAAGGGGACTAAAGTCTTAAATAACTTGCTGACAAAACCACTGTATAATGGGAATGATTGGTAGGGTTGGGAGGAGATGTTCAGCTTTGTGTTACATCAGGTTCATAGAGGGTCTGACTAACAGGCAGCTATTCTCTTAGCCCATAAATATGTGCACAGCCTGGTTCAGTTGCAGGAGCACTCAGCACAGGTTTGAGGCTTGTAAGAAGGTGATTTCTTGAAGCAACTCTTTCCATGTGGGCATGGAGGATGCAGGAAAATAGGTGCTTGTACACAACTGCCCACACACCTCATGGAAAACCGTGGGAGCCGAGAAAGATCTTTGCCTTTGGGAGTCAGCCCACCAGCAGCACGCTCCTGCGAGGGGCTGGTTGCTCACTGAGAAGTGGCTTAGCGCTGTCACCTCCCACTTGAAGGCAAAACCAGACATCCAGTATTATGAATGTCATACTATTGCCACAGCACCTAGGCATCCTGGCTGGCAGCACAACACGGCTGTAGCAGGAGGGGTCCTGGATCTGAGTGAGCATACATGGTCAAGCATGAAGCTGAACCAGTTCTGAAAGTATTAGGAAAGTTTTTTGCAGGACAGCAGAAGCATGAAGACCTTTGTCTTCTGACTTTCTCCAGGCTAGGAAAAGAACATCCTCAAAGAAAAGAATGCCAACTTGCTTTTGCATACAAGAGGAAGAAGCAAGCAATACTAGGAGGGGGATTAAACTGCCTGCCCACTGTTCTTCAAGAGTAACAAATGTCTGTGGAAGGCACCCAGGATATCCCTTGACATCAGTGGGTTTGGTTCAGCACAACATGGTGCAAAGTACTAAAGAAATGCCACCGCTTTTGTTGCCAGTTGAACTTCTGCTGCGGTTTGGAAAGCCAAGGACAGCTCCGTGGGAGCTCCGTTGCTCCAACTTGTAGCTCACTTTGCAGGCCTCCTTGCCACATGTGTGCTAAGAGCTATCTGGTCCCATTTAGACAGTTATAGGAAATATGTCCAGGTCAGAGCTAGTTGTTTCCAGGATGCTTTTCTAATTGAGAAGGGGAAAGAGGCGATTCCAGAGAGAGAGCCATCACATCCTAAGATAAGCTTAGCCAAATGAGTGTTGCTTTCCATGGATGATGAAAATAACCTCAGACTCTGCTGTCCAATGAGTGTAGTGATGAATCCCACTCATAGTATCCAAGCCTTCCACATTTTTCCAACACCACTGCTGAACCCAGAAACTCTAGTTGTTGTTGTGTTTTGGAAATAACAACCCAAATGGATGAGATTATCAACATCAGCATCTTCCCTACTTCACCATCCACACATGACTATCTATCTTCAGGTCCATTTAAAGACCAAAACTTTATTTTCGCCTCAGATTGGAAGGTCTGACACCTCTTTATATGGTTATCCTGGTGCATCTGCTGTCCTAGGTGAAGAGGCCCAGCCCTGGAACTGAAGAGGACTGGTGTCCATATGAGATGCTGCCCTCAGCCTGCCCCTTCCTCTCCTCCTCAGTCTAGACACTGTGGCGGCTCCTACAGAAACAGCAGCCGTGAGGATCACTTTTCAGGTTCCACCTGGCAGGGTAGGTGTGTGCCTTTGCCTCTTACCTGCAGCTCAAGATGTGGCCTTAAAAATGTATTGCAGGTGCACACATCACCTGAGCCTTCAAGCTGCTCTTGCTGGTGTCTCATTAAGCTGTAAGGTGGGAACAGTCAGTGATAGCTACCGTGAAATCCACAGTGACCTGACACATCTGAAGTCAGTGGGTGCTTGTGAGATGCTTTTGCCTGTGGCCGTGTGCTACCTGCATGGAAACATCACAGGTTAAACTAAACAGAACAGCAAGAAAGCGACATTACCTGGCAGAGAAGGCCTTTTGACCGTGGTTTGGGGTCACGTCGGTTCAACATATTTTCCTAAAGAATAAATATGGAATGAAAAGTCTCCTAGTGGACTCCTGCAGAGCAAGTCTCACTCTAGGTTGTGGAAGCAGCTGGCAGCCACACGCACAGGCTGTAATACCCACATGTCAGACCTCCATGCACACCATCAGCACCACTGTCAGCCTTCGCCTTGTGCTTCTGACAGCAAGGGCGAGGGACCTGGGGAGCCAGGAGGAAAGACCCCTACCATGTGCCAGGGTACACTCAGCGGTGGGGACTGAGGCTGGGGTGCAGAGGCCAGATCCAGCACTGGGCATTTGAGGAAAGAAAACAGAAGCAGAGCCTGGGACTAATGCTGGGACCGTAAGCGGCAGGAATAGGTCAAGCTGTCAGGTGCTATTAACCTTAGTGAAACCCATATCTTCCAGTTCAGCCTTGATTAATTCATAGGGTGTTTGTTTGAGAACCTTCTTATTACACTGTGGAATTACTGGCCCTGTCTCCAGCCAGGCTAACCTGCCTGTCTCTCCTCCTGCACCATTTAAATGTCAGTTATATTTTTGTGGTTGACTGGTCAGTGAAAGGATGAATAAGTAAGTGTTTGTGCTAACTGATCTACTTGAAGATGCCTCACGGAGCAGAAATGGACAGGGGATGACAAGATTTGATGTGGTCTTGGCTTGCTTTTGGAAATGTATTTTCTGCTAGAGAAGTGGCAAGAAATATGAGACACCGACTTTGATCTTTCTGGCCCCATTTTGAGCTCCTTTCTTGAGTGGTAGCCAAACAAACCCAAGCACTTTTAGAAACCAAAGTTATGGCATGTTCAAAACAAAAGAAAAAAGACAATATTTCTTCATTTATGGTGGTCAACATGGTGCAAACAACTAATTCCAGCTCATTAGTGAATGGCATTGTATTTTTTACATAAAAATTATCCCCTTGCTTCTCCAAGGATGAGGTGACCCTAGAACACAGATGGGAATCTTAACTAAGATGGTAACGAGGTCAGGCACCAAGGAACAGATCTCAACACCATGTTAGCAGTACGTCCTGCTCCTCCTCATCCTGCTGCTACCTAGTCGATGCTCAGTTCTCAGACAAGATGCTAGGCTGCCCCCCTACAAAGCTTGGGGGAAGTTAGGCAACCTAAGTATGTGTCTAGCCCTTCCTATGGGTAGAAAGGTGCAGATGTCCTGGACCCCAGCACAACTTCTCAGTTCCCAGGTCTGCTTTGGTCCCTCCAACCAGCTGTCTTCAAGCCACATGTACTACCCAGGCCTAAGCAAATAGTCCAAATCAGCCCATTGCCTGAGAGCCCAGGTACAGATCCTGGCTCAGAAGTGTAGACACAGCCATCAAAAGCAGCCACGTCCACCCAAAGCAAGAACAAGAAAAGAACTCCTGCAGCACAGGTGTGGGGAAAGCCCAAGCTCAAAACTTTGTGCTGTCTGAGTCAGAGCAGAGGTTGGCGTGGCTCTGAAGGGTCCATCAGTCATCACAGAGCCATGTGGAGTGGTGCCAGGGAATGACTCCGGATGTCTCATGTTGGAAGTGTTTCATCTTCTCCAGACTGAACAGCCCCAACTCTCTCAGACAGGCCTCATGGGAGAGGTTTGACTTTGTGCACAAGATTCAACGTTAATTGGAACAAAGGAGAAGTCTGATCAACTGATCAAATATCTCAGGATGAGAAATGGGACTGGTTTAAACTGGGGAAACACAGACCCAGGTGTGCAGTCTGGCCACACCTCTATCCTACGCGTGGCAGAATCCTGCTGATGACAAAGGGCAGTCAGAACTTGAATGGACAATAACTGAGGTGAACAGGTCAGTGTGGATGGACCTCTGCAGTTCTGAGCTGAAATCAGACAGAAAGGAGATTTCCATGTGGGTCAGCCAGCTCCAGCAGGACTGCTGGAGGCACTCGGCTGCACCGGGCAGACAGATGGGTGTATTAACACGCGCACGTGCCCACACGCTCAGGACTGTCCCTGAAGTGCAATTAGCAGCACAAGTGAGGAGGATTTTCAGAAACAACTGTCTCAATAGCAGCCCAGAGCAATCAGGCATTGAGAGGACTCCTTCCTCTTCTCTCATTATGGGATGTCTGCCTCAAGCCTCCTCTGAAAAAAAAAGCCCAAGCAAATGGCTTTTGCTGCCTGCACAAGGGGCTGCAGTTCAGTGCTTTCAGGCCAAGAAATGTTTGCAGACTCTGGAACCTTCACGTGAAAGGAAAATAAGCTATCTCCAACCTTTTGAAGAAGGAAATACCCACTCTCAGGCAAAGCACGAGTTGACTTGCATGGGAAGGAATGGCAAAAGCCTTCAGGAAATAGCTAACAGTTTCCAAGTCTTTCCCTTGTTCATTTTCACAGACTCTGGCTGTCTTCAGGGGGAAAAAAAAGTCCTTTTTTAAAAGTGCCTGACCCTGGGCCCTGCTCCTACAAACACTGATTCAGGGAGGCACTTTGTTGTTATTTATTCGCAACCAAGGACTGAACTGGCAGAGTTCTGAAGAACGGGCAACCCAAGAGCCCAGTGTCTGCAGGCATTCCTGCTTCCTGCCCGTGTTCTTCCTGCCCTGTGCAACACTGAGTTGCCACAAAAACTCCATTTTGGCTTTGCTGGGGGAAAAGCAGAAGCAAATCTCTGCAGCCCCCACATCCCTTCTTTCTGTGCGCTCTGAGGCGACGTACGTGAGGTTACTCCTCCATAGAGAGCCCTGAAATGCAAAGAGACTTGCAAGGCACTACCTAGCTGTGTGTCTCCAGCAAGTGAAGTTGCTGAAGTTCATATAGCCATGTGTTTATGCACACATGTATTTGTGTGTGCCTGTGAGTTCCTGGCACACTGGGCACGCCTGCAGCATGTTGTCTGACACTGAAGCCACCCCGCATAGAAGACCCTGTAGCATCCTCTTCAACTCTCCCATATCTAGGGGGCAATAATTCATGCAGTCTCCTCCACCCTCTGGACCAGGCCATGAGTTTTGCAGAATAGACAGTCGTGCTCCAAAATCCAAAGAAGACGGAGGCTTTGTTTAATTTAGTAGTCTAGGGACAGCCTACAAGATCCAAGTCACAACCAGCTCCTAAGCGAATGTAATCCAAATCTCAGCACAGCTGAAGGAGCCAAGAAAGCTCTTCTCCAGGGACTGCCATTTGCTAGAGTGGGAAATGTGGGTCCTGTGTTTTCAGGCTCTCAGGCTCAGCACAAGCACAGCAGGGCCCTGTAGCTGATGCCGTTTTCACACTCGTAGCGCAACACATGGCTGCGTATTTTTGTGGCTAAAAATGTGCTTTCTCCATAATGAAAGAGGAATCAATAACCAATCAAGCCAGTGTGTGCTTCTGTGCAACAGCTTAAAATAGGGTTTCTTTCTTAGCAACTGCTCACAGCGAGTGCAACCTTCCGTTTCTTCCACAGGATGGAAAGAGCTCTGGGATCACATCATCACAGAGCAAGGCAGACACACGTATTCCACATCTTATAAAGCAAGAGAAGTGCAGAGCTGGGAGGCAGCAAGCACTGTAAACAACAGAAGAGAACAGCAGTACAATTGCCAAGCTGAGCACTGCACGAGTAAGGCACGTGCAAATTGAGGTTGCTCGTGTAATACTGCTTCACTCCCCCACCTCCCCCTGTACCTCAGCACCCTGAAACAGCCTTTAATCACAACAACTGTGAGCTTTTTTTTACCGTTGTACCCCTCTCCCTGTTCCCAGCACTTGATCAAGGAGCAGCTATTCAATAACCTGCTTTCTTCTCCAACGCAAGGTCTCATGCTTCATCTTTACTGCTCAATCCCTGATCTGGAGTCAGAAGTCTCCCTGGATCATGTCAGGATGGATTTTTTTTTCCAAAGAAGTTTACTGTTTGGCCAAATTTGAATTGGTTTTCCAAAGGAAGCAACGAGGTTGGACATGTGACAGAAGCTCACTGACCCCAGTTCCCTGCTCCAGATTGTACTGGTACTGGCAGTCGTCAGTAAAGGGCAGCAGCCATTTTCCCTGAGGACAACACAATGTATTTTTCTTCTGAGATGTGTGCAAAATCCTCCCAAGAGAGTCTCCTGGGAGGGTCTGACCCTTTCAGATCAGGTAGGAACGCTGGATCTCAAAGGGTACCCTGTGGCTTGCTCTCAGCTGCAGCTGAATGTGCCGTCAGCAGGTAAGACCACGTCCAACTTCCACTGGGTAGGTGGTACCGTGGTGCTCAAGGCTGTTCTTTCTAGAAAACAGCTTCACGGTTCCGTGCACAGAGCAGGTTGTAGCAGCCTCAGCAGAGGCAGCGACGTTTGAAAGAACAGGAAAAATATTCACTGAAACACAAATGTGTTTCACAGCGCCGGCTATTTTTAAACTACCCCAAAAGAAGTTGCTGTCATTGCACTCGGGAGCAAAAGCCTGTTTGCAGCTGGTTGTCTTCTTTTAACCTTTATTTCATAACACACAACTGTGTCAAATATCAGGATTCAATAACATTATCCGTGAAAATGGAAGCAAAAATTAAACTGGTCACAGTAATCCCTCAGAGGGGCCATCAAATAACCGGGTGATAGATGAAGAGGAGAGATGGAAACGCCATCTGCGGTTCCAGCATTCCCCAGCTGATCAGCCCACTGGGAGACAGCAAGGGAGGAGGGTTCGATATTCGCTCTGTTCCTGCAGATCTCCATCACACTCCAAATTTTGCAGGAGATCAATATTGCTTTAGCAATTCTGCCACGGACGCCAGGGCTCGTTAGTAGGTTATGAATAACTATGGAGGTTGGAAATCCTATTTTACTTGTCTGTCTGAAGGATTTTGGTTCCTTATCGGCTTAGCTGAGGATTTCACGGCCCGGTCTTACAGCCTGTGCTGAGCTCTTGCACAGGTAAAAGTTCTGCATCTAAAAGGGGGATTTGGCCTGGGCTGACTCAGTAGGAGCGTGGGTTATCACCGCTCCACATCACACGGAACGCCCAAGAAAGCAAACCAGAGTGGCCAGAGCTACTGGTGTCACCATTCTGGTGTGAGACCTGATCACCCACAGCTCTTTCTCGTCCTTAGGAGCTCTTTCCCCTTCAAAAAAGACATCCCACAGGCACAATGAGGAATCAGAATTAAGGAGAGAAAACAAACCATGCTTGTGTGTTCTGGCCTTGGCGCTTGAACCAATGGTCGCGGTTATACAGATTTCTCCCTCATGCCCCTTGCAAACGCATATTTCACAAGTCATGTCATTCTGACTCGTGTCCTTGGTTCAGCTCTCAAGAGAAAATACAATCCAGAAGCCAGCTTGGTCCCTGAAGGACTATGAATGTGATTTTTTTCTCCAGTCTGGTAGCAACGAACGACACTTCCCCTTCACTGCAGTGCTCATTCGCCCTTAGCTCTGGGGTTCTGGAGTGTCTGTTCCTTTCCTGCAGGGAAGGCCTTTCTCCATTCCTGTTTCTCCACATTCATTCCTACCTCTGCAGGAGTTTTGCACAATGGCACAGGGCTTCATTTTCCCATATCTGTGAACAATGAGGCTTTCCAGACTCTTCCCTGAAAAGTAGAAGATTAAAGCTTTTAAGGAACGTGGTGGTAAAACTTCCCATTACTAGTTTCTCCAGAAATTCACACTGTGAACACATTTCTGGTTTTAAACCCATGCAATATGAATGCTGGGGTTGCATGACTAAACACACATGCAAAGACAATCTAACTGATCTAGGATCTAGTGAATGTCTAGAAATACCGGAGGAGCGAGTGCCAGGGGGAAGGCACCAGTCTCTTTTCAGTGGTGCCCAGTAATAGGACAAGGAATAATGATATCATAGAATCATTACGGATTGGAAGGGACCTCAAAAGATCATCGAGTCCAATCCCCCTGACACAGCAGGATCACCTAAACCAAGTCACACAGGAACCTGTCCAGTCAGGTCTTGAACATCTCCAGTGAGGGAGACTCCACAACCCCCCTGGGCAGCCTGTTCCAGTGCTCCGTCATCCTCACTGTGAAGAAGTTCCTTCTCAGGTTGATGTGGAACCTCCTATGTTCCCGCTTACAACCATTGCCCCTCATCCTATCACTACATGACACTGAGACCCGACACCCACCCCTCACATATTTGTAGACATTAACGAGAATATAGGAAGTTGCAGCTCAACCTGAGGAGAAATTTCTTCACTGTGAGGCTGACAGAGCACTACAACAGGCTGCCCAGATACATTGTGGAGTCTCCTTCTCTGGAGACTTTCAAAACCCATCTGGATACTTTGCTGTGTGGTCTGTCCTAGGTGATCCTGTTCAGGCAGGAGAGCTGGACCAGATGATGTAGAGGTCCCTTCCAACCCCTGTGGTCCTATGATTCTAGGTTCATCATTATTAGAAAGATGCTTAAATACAAGTGTTGTGGTTTAATGGAGAGTTCTTTGATAAACCCACCCAGATATGTAACCAGAATGACCCAAAGCAGTAATTTTAGACAGTAAACCACAGAAAACTTTTGCTCAAATGCAAACATTTGTTTTATGTGAATGGGATGTTTAAATCACAGAGGCCAAGAGACAATCTGAAGCGATAACCGCTTGATGGTTTTGCTGCTTTGAATTGAACAGAGTGGGAAAAAGCAGAAACTAAGGGATAGATTTTTCAAAGACTTTGTAAATGTTCGACTAGATGTTTTTTTAAAAGCTTGTGAACCCTGGGATAGACTCTGCAAGTCCTGTGACTTAAAGTCTCTTCAGACTCCAAATCTCACTTTCCCAGTTTCATGAATTTAACACTTCTGTTTAATTTGGATGGGGAGTTCTCAAATGCTCCTGAAGGATTTAAGAGCACAAGTTACGGGAAAAACCAAGAGGCTGCATTAAGCTAAAACACTTGTCTTCTGAAAAGCTCCTTCACAGCTAATCGATTTCACATGCTGGGGGCTGTTAGCCACATCCCTGTGAATCTGCTCTTCAAAACAATCAAGAGGATTTTATTTTATAAAAGATTTTTTTAAATATCTTGTATAAACTCCTCTAAAGTCTTGAAGAAGCATGTGAAGGAGCACTATGGCACAAGTACTCCTGCCTCTAAGGATGGATGCATCTAATTTAAATTTAACCAGCTGAAAGTTAGGTCATCGGTCTCAGTCAGTCACCAAGGCTCTCTTGTCTGGCACCACTGTTGACAGACAGGCACCTATGGAGTTGTCCCCTGTAATGCAGACATTGGACCGATTCCTTTTGGATACTCCCACATGCATCATTTTCTCATGTGACTGTAGGAGGAGCCCAGCTGACTAATGTAACTGGATGCTTAGCTATCAAGCTGAAGTAGATGGAGTCCATCCCAACAACACTGTTGCCTGTAAGGCATTAAGCACTATGCTGTGACTTGGCATCACTGAGGTTTCCAAATGTGCAGAAACGTTAAGTCGATCCCTGCCACCTGAATTTGCTGTCTGCTCTGCAAAGGTGGCATCACCACCAGCTTCTCATGGACACAGTGCCTATAGGTATCAAATCATAAGGACTTTTTTGTTCACCACATGAGATGGTTTAGGAAGAAACTTGTCTGAATGGAAATCTGAGGCTCCAAACAACATCAGTGGAGTTAAATCCAGTTGAAGGCCAGTCACAAGTGGTGTCGCCCAGGGCACAGTGCTGGGGCCACTCCTGTTCAACATCTTGATGAGGGGATTGAGTGCACCCTCAGTAAGTCTGCAGAGGGACCCTGACAGACTGCATTGATGGGCTAAGGATCACTGTCTGGGCTTCAACAGGCCCAAGTGTCAGGTCCTGCAGTTTGGTCACAACAACCCCCTGCAGGGCTACAGGCTGGGGCAGGGTGGCTGGAGAGCAGTCTGGCAGAGAGGGACCTGGGGGCTCTAATTGAGCCAGCAGTGTGCTCAGGTGGCCAAGAAGGCCAATGGCATCCTGGCCTGGATTAGAAACTGTGTGTGCAATGGGAGTAGGGGGGTGATTGTCCCCCTGTACTCAGCACTGGGGAGGCTGCACCTTGAGTGCTGTGTCCAGTTTTGGGGGCCTCAGTACAAGGGAGACATCGAGGTGCTGGAGCGAGTGCAGAGGAGGGCAACGAAGGTGGTGAAGGGCCTGGGGAATAAATCTGATGAGGAGAAACTGAGAGAGTTGGGGCTGTTTAGTTTGAGGAAGAGGAGGCTGAGAGGGGACCTCATCACTTTCTACAACTATCTGAAAGGACATTGTAGAGATGTTGGTGATTAGCAACAGAACTAGAGGGAAGGGCTTCAAGCTCTAACACGGGAGGTTTAGATTAGACACCAGGAAAAAATTCTTCACAGAGAGAGTGGCCAGGCACTGGAATGGACTGCCTAGGGTGGTGGTTGAGCCACCATCCCTGGATGTGTTTAGAAGTTGCTTAGATGTAGTGCTGGAGGATGTAGTTTAGGGGTGAACGTGTAGAGTAGGATTGGTGGTTGGACTCAGTGATCCTGTGGGTCTTTTCCAACCTGAATGATTATGAACATCTGCAGGCAGATGAAGCTCAGGTAATGAGTCTGGAAAAAACTGCACCATCACAGAATGTGCTCGTTTGAACACCAAATGTCTGAGAAATAGATTGTTACAGGTTGGAAAGGACCTCAGAAGATCATCTACGTCCAACCCCCTTGCCAGAGCAGGATAAGCTTACAGCACACAGGGAGAGGTCCCCTATCCAAGTACTAACTGGGGCCAAGCCTGCTGAACTGCACTAGACCAGATCAGGTGCTTTTCAGGGTGGTATGGCCACGGGCCAGGGCAGGCAGGCTCTGCGTAGCCAGGTGGGTTATTGGAGTGTCTGATACATTCAGTCTGATTCATCCGGGAGCAAATTTGTCACCGTTGGGGCCGGATCAAAGAGACGGTAGGAGTTTTATTCACAACACCTTTTATTTTCATCAGCTGCTCTTTGGCTTGCAGCAAGCTAACACGCTCATGGATTAAGTCAGGGTTTTTTCTCTTCAGCCTATTTCAGCACCACCCAAAACGTGACAAAAACCACTTGGGGAAACAGCAAGTCAGTGTCAAACCTGTAGCTGCAGTCACGCTGGTGCAGCACATCCAAAGCACTCGGGCAAATCGGCACTTGCCAAAACTTGAAGAAAGGTGTGTGACCTTCAGCTACATTTCCCATGTTTGTTGTCTTAATTCAACTTGTCGTAAGTCATGTTTACAACACTCAACTTACAGTGCCCCTGCGAGAAACAAAGGCGTTCAGCCCCTGATGTGCGTGTCCAAATCCACCAGGGATTACTGTCGCCGCTGCCATCACTTCCTGCGCAGGGAAAATGCAAAGGCCAAATTTAGAAACGGGTCACAAGTCTCTGGTCAGGTTGTTTCCAAGAAGGCTGATCAAGTCTGCTTTCTTATTTAGCTTAAACCTGTCTTCCCGAGTATTATCTTCCTGGAGACTTTCAGGCTTGTTTCCAGCCCCTGAGCTGTTAACCCCTGCAGTAGTAGGACAGAACTGAATAACTGTCCTGGGCACCAAAAGACAAACGCGAGCTCACAGCTGCGATTCTACACCGCAGATTCCATGTCTGCGACACCTAGCAGAGCTTCCATCTAGAAGAAAATTCAAACAAAGCAAAATATGCTTATTAGCATTATGCCATCAGGGGTTTGAAAGGGTCACTACCCCTCCCGCCGTGCTTCGGTTTGTGCTTCTTCCATGCATGCCAGCTTCAGATCAGCAACACAACTAAAACTGGGTCAAAGAGTGGTGACTTTTAAAATATTTAATCAGAAGCCCATTCAGCTACTTTTGACTTGGCAAACACACAGCCAAGACACGCTTCAGATTACACGGGGAGCAGCTTTCTAAAGACAGGCTTAACACCAGTATCTGTGAATAAAACAAATTAAGCAAAGTCCACATTAAAAAAGTGTCAGATGTTGCAGAGGAGTACGAACTGTCGTTAGCTTGAGGACTGCTGTGACTAGCAAAGCCCTGGAGATGCACTCCACGCAAGATGAAACCAGCCACTGTCCAGAAGACCAGCAGTCTCTGCATTGAGAAAGGGAGGCAAAAGGAGAGGATGCTGATTCTTCTTACTTTTAAATCTAATTTGTGACTCTCTTTTTTGCTGTTGTCTTGTTAGCATTCTTTCTTTTTACTTTTACATTAATGTCTCTTAGTTTTATTTTGAACTTCAGTTCCTGCCGTTGTTCTGGAGGAGGGTTTGATGTCAGGCATGGTCACGCCCAATCAGGCCCAGATCTTGGCTGGCTTAGACAAGGGCAGGCAGGACCAGGAGGACCCTGCTCCTGTATCCACCCTGCTTTGGTTTTGCTCCACCAGCCACATCTAGCAGGGATTCCTGTAAGCTGCAGGGCTTGGTGCCAGTCAAAGCCATTCTCCAAGGAGAGTGAGGAATCCCCAGGCACCTTAAGGCCATGTCTGCAGCCTGCAAGACTGGACCTTCCTTCACTTCCTCCAGGGGTCTGGCAGTGGTCACAGGTGAATCCTCTTGCTTTCTGAGATCTTTATGTCAGGCTGCATCTCCTAGTTTTGAACTGACATTCCCTGGGCTTAATCCACTTAGCCTGTGAGCACCTTCATCCGATTCCTACAAGCACAGCCTGAGGCTGCAAGATCCTCCCTGCTGCACTCCCCATCCTCCCCCACCATCCATGTGCTCTCTCTTGGGAGCATGTATTTATAAAGAAGTGGATTAGAAACATTACCAGGCGGGTCACAGGGTGTCAAGCTGCTCTTTAAGGGCTTAAAATCTGAGGCTGGCCCAAGAGGAAGCGTTCTTCATCCGTGCAACAGCCGTTTGGATGACTGCTGCATTTGCTCTACCAGCAGCACTAGTGCTTCAGGCTGGAGCATTTAGAGACACCGTTCCCTGAAACACCGCAGCCAGGAGGTGCAGCAATGGTTTGCCTTCATCTTCTTTTCACGTGGGGAATAAAGAGAACAGGAGTCTATTTAAGTGCAACGAAGGACATGCATGTGCTGGTGTAAGTCCACTTTGCTCTGCTGCTCCTGCACGCACTAGCCCACTTAATGCTACAGACCCCAGCCCGTGACCCCCCTGAGCCAGCCAGCCTGAGGAGCAGTTCTTTGCTTGTCAGTGGATCCATGGAGAGAAGCTGGGTGCTCAGTGCTGCCACTCTGCAGGTCACCTCATGGGAAGCAGGGCCAAACGCCCACTGGCCCCGTGGTGCCTCTGTGTCCCCCACAGTGACATCCCAATCCCTGAGACCACGCACAAGGAACTGGGTGCACACAAAAAAATACCAGACCAAGCTCCAGGTGCAGATCACGACATGTGTTTAGATTGGACTCCTGTCTGGAAGGAAACTCTCCACTTCAGCGCAGGGTACTTACGGCTTGTAAATCAGGAGCAGTCCTTCCCCGTATGGATGCTGCAGGATTCGCATGAGGGCAAATCCTGAGTGCTTCGTCATCGTGCTGAGCTCTAATCCCATCAGCATCTCTGGCCACTCCATCAATCGGATTAGAATATGGCTGAAAAGTCATAGTACAGCAGGCTCGCCCACGGGGACTGAGCCCTGCGTGTGCAGAGCCAGACATCACCACTGAGCCAAGTGCTTGCTGCTTGCAAGCCCCCAAGGCTTTTCACCACAGCAGGTTTTTGGGGGTGGCCAGAGTTGCAGGCAGGGAAGCCCATGTATGGCATCACTACAGAGAGGTACCCTTCTAGGAACCTGTGTACATTGAATAGAAGGAGTGACTGTAGAATGGCTGTCAGAGCCTTTCATTCAGGTTCAGAAAGAAAGTTAGCCAGAAATTGTCCAACAGAATATAATTTCCGTGAGAAAAACGCTGCTGTAACAGAATCTAACCTTCCCATGTCAGCTCTGCTGGATCCTGAAACCAGATGGATATCTATAAGGATGCTGTCTTCATCCTGGTACCACTGGCAATGAAGATCCATCTGAGCTTACTCTATTAGTATTTTTCCTTTTCTCTGATGGTGAAGATTTCTTTTATTAACTTTCTGTCCCATTTTGGAAAGCTTTTGACTTCCTTTTGCAACCCGAGGAGAAGCATAACATGTGGAAAAGGTATTCTGCCTCCAGCAGCCCATTTCATGGTCCTTTATGTCTGTGAGGCAACCGGTCCATGACCATATTCTAGCTTCACCAGCATGACTGAGATGAGGACTGGTGTGTCGGATTTGGCCTCCAATATCAAGTGGCCAACTGCCTTTGTCTGGATGGTCCTTGGGAGTGCACACCTTATCATAGACAGACAATACAGCAGATCCCCAAGGCTGTCATATATGCATGATGCACAAAGAAGTGCTTAATAGCAGGCTCAAGCCCCACCATCCCAGAACACCTATTTTAAGCTGTTCTGAGAGTTTGGGGGATCATCTGGGGTCAAAACTGATCTCCTGTCCATGAATATCTGCTTCCAAATGGAGACTATGAAAATGTGCCAGTCCTCAGAAGCTCAAAGAACGTTCACAGCAAGGTCCTGTGTCTTAAGGAGTTATCTTGAGGCTTCACATTTCCTGGGAGTGCTCGGTGGCTATGCAGGAGCCACAGTGTTTACACAGTGGACAGTCCACAGTGTAAACTTCCACAGAGTTTACAGTGGGACAGTCCTTGCATTTGCACAAAAACACATGCAGAAAACATTAGGTGGGACCAACCATCACCTCTTCATGATCTGGTGAAGCTACAGAGACCCTCTCTATTTATAAAAGCACAGTGTCTTGGCAACAGGAAAGGAGTATCTGGCTTCATTTTTACATCTTCTAGGGCTGTCTAAATTCAGCCTTTCCATCTTTTCCAGCACACTTCTCTTCAGAAATCAATCTGCGCTTCCCACTCATTTGTGGTTTTTCCTTTCGTTTGCTTCCCCAGTAAGGGACTGCTCACAGAAACCATAGGAAATGCAAACCCGGGAGGCATCTCAGGATGCCATCTGAACTGTAGCTTCCACCCAGACTCTACCACTATCAGCATGCACGCATCACCTGCTTGTGAAGATAGAGTTAGTCTGGTGCTTTGAGGACTGGGCTGCCTGCGCAGTAAGTACAGCGACTGCCTGCCCGATTTGGGGACAACGGACACATCCTTCTCTTCCTATTTATAGCAATATGTAGAACTCAAGGCTGTAAATGACAGAAGAATTTTCTATAGACCTGTGAACAAGTCTGGATGATTCACTTGCATGTGAAAACATTCCACGGGTTGATTCGAAAGTCATAATAAAAAAAATGATCAGAGCTAGACACAGATGAGAAATCATTCTATCCAGATTCCAGGTGTAATGTTCTTTATTGCTGCTAATTTGCCTGAAGTTTTCCCACCTCTCCTCCCCTCATTTAAGAGACCTATCACTGTGTAAAATACTCCTTTACAGCTCTGCTGTGTAAGTACAAGGGGTGACCCCAAACATACCTCAGCAGGCATCTCCACTGACATAAGCTCCCTGGTTGAGGTCTGATGCTGACCCCCGATGCAGAGCTGCTCCGTGTCCTTCATGTCAGAGGAAAGCAGCACAAATGTGTTTGATTTGTAACTTTACAAAGACTTTCACATTCAGGTTTAAGTTTCTTTTATTACTACACTTAAGAGGAGGGCACCATTAACACATAACAAAGAAGGTAGCCCTAAACTTTTACCATAAGGGCATGTTTTTAAAAATCCACTACTTAGAGGTTTATAAGGTCCCTTTGCAAGATTATTGCAGAAGCCACTAAATGAAAACAGAGGGGAGATTTTCCCAGCAGCACTGTGCCTTCCCGTGTGCTTTTGGCCCTACACAGAGAACCATGCCTGGTCCAAACACAACTGTAGTAGCTCTTCAGTGACCTCCTTGGACTTGAGGATACACACAGGGGTTTCCATGTCCCAGAAGGAGCCCCTTATAAGATTGAAGACTCTGTTTTACCATTGGTGCGACTCAGGAGGACCTTAACAGCAAAGCTGATGGCCTAATTTAGCAGCTGAAACAACCACATTTTGTCTCCCAGCAGCCTTGTGTCAAAGAGGACTCTCATGGAGCCTGGGGGTTTTGTAAGGTTTTACTTTTCATGTTTTGCCTTTCTAGGAGTTTTGAGTGAAAGTACCCTGACCTGGAGAATTCTCCCAGCAAAACAGCCGTGTTTTAACGAAGTCCAGTTAAACGCCGTGCCTCTTCTAACACGTTCACATTTGCTCATTTTGGTCTTTTCTAGAACTGAATCTCCAAATCCTTTTGGCTGCTCCCACAATTGCCTTTGAGTGTGCTCTCCATCAGAAGTTTTCCCAGCTCAGTTTATTCAGCTCAAGGTCCACACGCTCTTACACTCTCATACGATAAAGACATCATTAAAAGCTCTAAGTGTTATTTCAAGACATTTCCTTATAAAGCAGTGACACTGTGTGTGAGCAGCCTTTATTATTCTCTGCAGATCCCTGCCTCAGCTGCGGAGGAAGGAAGGGCTGACTGGTCTAAGAGAAATGATCTGGCTGAGCCTCCACTAGTTCGTGCCAACGTGCATCCTCATGCCTGCCCAGGCAGCACGGGATCATCCCAGCTGGGGCTTTCCTTCCTCTCCTCCACCGGCCAGCCAAGCCAGGCACTCCCTTCAGGGTGCCTAGTGAGGGTCACCTTCTTGGCCAGCTCAGCAGTTCTGGAGATCAGGTGGGTCCAATCTGAAGATTGGAGAGAATGGATGGCCATCCTTCAGGCAGCAGCTGCCTTTCTTCTGCCCATGAAAGTCATGGCCCCAAGGCAGTATCCCCGTGAGCAAGCCAGCTTTACAGTGCATCAAACTGACTTCTTCCTTGCATTTTCCCTTTTGTATTTTTAGGAGTTGCTTTAGCCTTGGCTTCATTCGCTGCTTTTGATGCTCTAATAAATTCCACTCCTTGGGTCTCACCCCATGACCTCACTGTGCCGCCATCTCCCCTTTGCCAGATCTCCAGCTAACACAGAACACATCCCTTTCTCAGCTCTTGGTCTCATCTGCATTGTCTTCCCAACACTCCACATCCCCAAGCCAGCTCATTGGAAATCCCACAATACACTCCGCACAGGTTGGGGGTGTCACCCCTCCCAGCCCCACAGCACAGGCCATTCCACGGTGCATGACTTCTGTCTGGAAAGAGGGGTGTCTGAAGCGTGAGCTCATGTTTTCCTGAAATAACCAGGAGCTATGAGCTTAAACTCAGCACCTGAGGCGAAGCGGGAACGGCTGTTAGCACTGTGCTCCATCCAAAGCAGCCCTTGCACGCAGCGTGGTGCGGCGCCATGCAAGCCAGAAGCATCCAGTGGCTAGTGGCCTTCCAGCTGCTAAACACAGCTTCCAGGGGTTTTCCATGACCAATTCTCACCACAGGTTTGAGTACTGACTTTTCACCTGCTACATACAAGGACTTCACTGTAATGTCCGCACTGGGGGACGTTGTCTTTAACAGCACAGACCACAGCTGGCAAAGCAAACCTAGCTCCTTCATAAGTGACGGCATCATCTGGGCCTCGTTCACGCCTCTCTTCAATGCCAAAAAATAGTCCTTCTGGCAGATTATGTGGGAGTGTGGAAACAAGGGTGAAGGATGTGCGGTAGACGTGGGAGCAAAGACAGGAACGTGAAGCATATTGTGAGCGTTGCCAGAAAAGCCTCAGGTCCAGAGAAGAGGTCGAGCAAATGACGTGCAGATACGCTTGCTTGGAGAAACACAACGTTACATCACAACTGGTGGTCCTGTCTAAAACACATAACCCCCAGCAACTTCACTGAAACACAGCCAAAATTCTCCAGTCTCCTTCCAGAAAGAAGCCACTAGGAACAGTCAGCAGTCCTGCAGAGCTGCCAGGGTCTTTATCTCTTCTGACCTACAGTGTCTTTCTGCTCCTCTTCTCTCAGGCTGACAGCCCTCCATGTCCTTGCAGTGCATCTTCTTCTACCTGAGTAAAAGCCACATCTCCAAGAAAACTGAATGAACACTCAGCTCAGCTCGCTGTGGGCAGAAGAAATGTACACACTGTGAATTTTTTAACTTGCTCAATTAATTTCTTGCCTAAACAGACTCGAGCACTCTGCTTTCCTGCATATTTGAGGCTCGTAGCCAAGAAATTATGTAATCCACCATCTGAGACATGACAGCCCTCACTGTTGCTGACAGGTTGATTCATCTTATAAAACATTTGAGCTTCCAAATAAATTATAAATTGGTTTTATTTTACTTATTTTCTTTTATGAGCAAGCAACATACAGGTGGGTGTGATTAGGCAAGAGGAAATGGCCTCAAGTTGTGCCAAGGAAAGCTGAGGTTAGACATGAGAGAAACCTTTTCACTGAAAGGGTCATCAAGAACAGATTTTACAACAGGCTGCCCAGGAGGTGGTTGAATCACCATCTCAGAACCTTTTTAAAAATTGTGTAGATAAGGACCTTAAGGACATGGTGTCGGGGCAAGCCTAGCAGAGTTAGGTTAATGGTTGGACTCAATGTACCTTCCCAATACTACTCCTAGGAACAATACTGTCCTTGCACAAGTCTTCATGAAATGAGAGAGGTGTGAACTTACAATTGAAACAAGACTACCTTGAGAAACTGCCAAAATATCTATGAATGAATTTCCCCACCAGTATTGTTACGCCAGCAGCTGAGCTCTGTGAGAAACACATAAGCAGACATCCTTCTCCTTTAGAAAGGAAGGATACCTTAGAACTTCCTATCATCACTTCTGTTCAATATCTAAACACAATCCAGGCCAACGTGAGCACCATGGCAAGGACCTTGGGTCTTCTGCTAGGGGTTTCATTTGGTTCATCCTGCTGTGAAGGTTCTAAGAAAGAGATACAGGATGTGGCATTGGACAGTGAAACAGGACTGGATTGACATGTGGTAGCTCATGGTGGCCCAGGCTCTTGAGAAGGTAGCTAAGCTTTGAAGACACTCAGTATCTCCATCCTGAGTACTCTGCAGCAGTTCAGTGTGGCCCTGTCCTGGTCAGAGAAAAGGGATTATCTAAGTCCTCTAAAGTGGTTTGGAGTCCAGAAAAGGGTCAAACAGCCCAGTGTGGCAAAGAGGCAAGCTTTCAACACCTTGAAACAATTATTTCTAGTCTTCCCAGGACGTGTGAAAGTGCCCTTGACTTCCAATTAATTTACAAATTAGCCTGCTGGCCCATAAAGGGCAATAATGAAGCGCAGCTGCTTTATGGGAAGAGCTGCAATGGAATCTGTAGATTTCCGGTACCAAAAGGAACTGTCTTATCTGCACATTATTCATCCAGCACTCGTTGCCCCTGGATGTTGTTAAAGCTAAGAACGTGTTTGGTTACAAAGAATTAAACATTTATATTAGATCCTGAGGCTATCCAGAATTATAACCAATAGGAAAAAGAGACAGCGCCATCGGTGCCTGGTGGCTACCAAAGATTTGCATCTCACATTGACAGGGAGGCACGGCCGAAGTTTTCCTGTAGTCGGAGCACTTAAAAGATGCCCTCCCGTGTGTTTCCTCTGGTTTCTGATGAGCTGTAAGCTCACCCTAAGCTGGCACCATTCTTGTCTGTCCTCACTGGGGAGCAGCTTATATTCATTAAAGCTTTAAGAACTTAACTATTTGTGAGACCTCCTCTCCTCCACTCCCCATAGCAGAGACTGGAGTGTTAGGAGGTTGCTGGAGGCAAGAGAGCAGACAGGGAGGGAGCGATTTGCACAGCTAGGCAACACGCTGGTTGCATAAGCCTTGTGTCTGAGGGAAGTCAGACTAAACCCTTTTCAAAAGCAATATAAACATGTAGCCTTTAGGACTGAAGTCATTTATGCAGAAATTTCCCCTATGGTCAGACTGTGTCATAATTATCCGCACCGGGACGTCTTGCGTTTTGCTTTGAAGCATCTGGTTCTTGGGGTGTCACCATCAGTTTGAGCTAGCAGTCCCTAGCCTTAGATAACAGCAAATTGGTTCATGGCTACTTCACACAAAATGTCCCTCTTTCTGCCCACTAAGTGACCTGGAGCTGGAACACAAGCATTCTGTTTGCACAGTTTTACATAACGTTTGCCGTAGTTTTCACACAACACCACCAAAGACTGATTTGTTTCTGTTCCCAGCCTGATGGAAAGCAGCTCCTTTGGTAGCTCAGTTGCGTCAGTGTTCTTTGAAAAATGTAAATACAGATACTGAGATAAGATCTGTCCAGCTACAGAGCCCTTCTCCACTTGGTGTTTACCAGATACTTCAAGCTAAATAAAATTACTCTTTGCACTTGATCTGCCTAAGAACATGCTCAGCAAATTGACAATCAAATTTTGTTGGCTATCACATCCCCTCCCCAACACCCTGCAGCCACAAGCACAGCTGGGAGGATCTGCAGCAGGATTCTCCAAAAAGGCAATCTGAAAAATCATGTGGGGTCCCAAGCACCATTTTGAAAAGCAATGTACTCTTGCAGAGTTAAATCTCCAGGGATTCTTGAGCATTTAGTAGATGGCTTGGTAAAAGTAGCTTCTACTTGGCAGGCTCTTTGCAAGAGTTACCTTACCAGCTCCTAATGATCTTGATGGAAATGCATTACCTGTTGTCATCCGACAGTCTCACTGAGCACTCGCCATCATTTTCAGTGGTGTAAAATACCTTGTCCAGCCTAGAGCAACAAGGATGAAGAAGGAAGTGGAGCACCTCCCTTATGGGGAAAGGCTGAGGGAGCTGGGTCTCTTTAGTTTGGAGAAGAGGAGGTGAGCTCATTAATGTCTATAAATATGTGGGTATCAGGAGGATGGAGCTGGGCTCTTCTCAATGTCATCTAGTGACAGGACAAGGGGCAATGGGTGTAAGCTGGAACATAGGAGGTTCCATATAAATATGAGAAGGAACTTCTTCCCAGTGAGGGTGACAGAGCACTGGAACAGGCTGCCCAGGGCAGTTGTGGAGTCTCCTTCTCTGGAAACATTTAAAACCCACCTGGATGTGTTCCCGTGCAACTTGGTTTGGGTGGTCCTGCTGTGTCAGGGGGATTGGACTAGATGATCTTTCGAGGTCCCTTCCAATCCCTAATGATTCTATGATACTATGATTCTATGAATCCAAGATTTAAAGATGGTTTTCCAAACAGTCTTTAAACCTTGCTAGACAAAAGGCAGAAATATTTTCTCTTACTGGTTTCTTCTGGGGTGGTGACTTGGAGGTCCATTTCCTTGACGAGTTTTCCCGAATTACTCGAGATCTCAGTGAAGAGAGATGGGTTTGGAACAACATTTTGCAAACTTGCCTTAATCTGTTTTAAAAAGCTGAAGATGTGCCCTACCTAACATGTGATCTACTCTGTAGAAATGCCTGATTTTGAAAGACAAGGAAAAATAGTCACCTCTGATGTTCTGGGTGCAGGAACCATCCAGTCCTAGACCACAGGCACGTAGCCACAAAGCATTTAAATAGCCTGATGTGGTGGTAGAGGGGGCCTCCAGCCAAATGGCAAAAGACACTAGCTCTCTCACCTTTGACTCTGCCTCCTTGGCTAACATTTTCCCTTCAGGTCTTTATTTCACCAGATGCTACAGAAGGACCTTCTGATCTCTAGAGCAAGGAAATCATCTGCTAAGACTGATGAAGTTACATCCGTTTGCTGGGGCTGATGTTTAAATTACTGCTACAGCTGTTAATCTCTTTCATGTGACATCCCGACCACACGATGCCAAGAGTCTCCTAAGTGTAAAAATAAGTGAGAAGAAACACAAGAGGCAGAAAGTCATTGATTTCACATCAGGTTTTTTATGAAGGCTGAACACAGGGCGTGTAACCCAAAGCTACATGTGTGAGTTGGCCTTCAAAGAGCACGAGAGCGATCTGCTCTTTATGGGACAATGCAAAACTGCAAACCCACATTTCAAAGGGAACATTACATAGAGTAAGAGAATTTTAATTCCTCAGTCAATTCTTCTTCTGACATCACCTGGAGTATTGAGTCCAGTTCTGGAGCCTCCAACACAAGAAGGATGAGGACCTGTTGGACTGTGTCCAGAGCAGGGCCACAGAATTGATCAGAGAGTGGGAGAACCTCTCTTACAAGGACAGACTGAAAGAGTTGGGGTTGTTGAGCCTGAAGAAAAGAGTCTGGGAGGACCTTATAGTGACCTTCCAGTACCAAGAAATGGCCTGTAAGGCTGGAGAAGAACTGTTCACAAGGGCTTGGAACGACAGGATGAGGGGTAGTGGTTTAAAGCTGGAAAAGGGTAGATTTAGGTTGGACACTAGGAAAAAGTTCTTTAATGTGAGGGTGGTGGGTCCCTGGAATGGATTGCCTAGAGAGCTGGTGGAGGATTGCCTAGAGAGTTGGTGGAGGCCATATGTGCGAGTTGATCTAGGGCATCCTGCTGTGGCAGGGGGTTGGACTGGACGATCTTTCAAGGTCCTTTCTAGTCCTTAATGTTCTGTGATTCTGTGAGGCCCTGTCCCTGGAGATGCTCAGGCTTGCTGGGGCTCTGAGCAATCTGTTCTACCTGTGTATTTTGAGAAACACAAAGTGATGTTGTCACTTTGGAATTGCCACCTTACATTAGATCCCAAGAACTGTCATTTCTGAAAGAGCCGTCAAATAAGAAACTTAAAGAACATTAGTGACTTACACAGGACGAAGACCATGCACAGCTCAGCGCCACATCCAACAGGGCATGACAAGAGTTTCTGGCAGCAGAACATCCCAGAAGCATTTTGCTGCCACCAGGTCTGTGACGTTACTTGAAACAGCAGCCAGCCACAGCCATTCCCAGGCGCTGGCCACTGATAGCAATGTGGCTAGAGAAGCCAAGAGCCTGCCAGACTTTCCCAGAGAACTTCAACACTTCAACATACTGAAAAAAATCACAAGTGTTTAAAAATGTTTTGATACAAAACTCCCTTCAAAACTGGTGGACTTCATGAAGAGCTCAGCACTAGCCAAGGCTATTTGAGAGCTGCTCTGCTCCTGCACAGGAGGAGGAAATCCTTCATGTTCCGTAGAGGGACGGATAGGTCAAGGAGACAAGAGAGGCTGTTCACTTCCTAGCCATTCCCCTCCTGGGACTACTTGGAAATCCCAACACAGGTTCAGCAGCAGAAGTCACACCTCACTTAGGAATCCCGACATATTTTCCTGTTTCCTTTGAAGGCAGCAGGAGGGAGTGGAGCGAGGGCATTTCCACCACCTTCCGTGTCTCAGACACTCCTTGCCAAGCACTCGGCATGCATCCTGCATCTTCCCAGGGAGGAACGCACAGGAGGCCAAGGTCTGAAGCATCTCTGGCTGGCAGAGTGCCCCGGGCAGGCGGCATCGGCCAACAACAGTCCTCGCTGTGCCAGCTCAGCTTTATCTCCACATTTAATAAACAGCCAGACATTTGCCTGATGATAGCAGCTGAGGCAAAAGTACTGGACATTTTGAGTGTCACTGAACAATGTCAGTGACCTCAAACAATTCCTTGGTTCTGTCGTGTGTTCAGAGCCTGACCCCACTCACATCCTCCAAACCCTTTCTCTCTCTTCTTCACCTCCTGCCCCCAAAGAAAGCCACGGAAGGAAAACACAATGAAATTACAGCAGAAGTGCACCTGAACAAAAAACATGTAAATAAATGAATAAGGGTAATTAGCATTAAATTGCAAGGAGCAACAACAAGGCAGTTCATCAGCAGGACTGCTGATCCATCAGTCTTCACCACCAGCGACAGCTCTGCACATCGAGAACCCACTCCACTGCAGGCCACCCCATTTGTGCACTCGGTGCTAGTGCCATTGGAGCCAACTCACTGGCCAATGCACATGAGTCCAGAAATCCCCAGGCTTGTCAGTTTTTCAGTCTGAAAAATAATCTTGATTCCTAAGCTACCTTTTACAGCAAGAAATCTCATAGTAGTTGGAAAGCACATCCTTGTAACTACAAGGAAAGTAAAGAGCAGACCACCCTCTGTTTTGGTTGGCACCGGAGGCCGTTTTAACACCTGTGGTATTTTCCTACACCCCAAGAGCAGCTGCTCACTCCTCTCCACTCCAGCCCAGTGTTTTTCACCTCTGCCTGTGGCTGTCGCAGAGATTTCAGCGTGGCCAGGGTGACAGAATATGTGATTTCTCACAGTTTCCCATCAACTGTTCTGGGGGGAAAAATGGGGAATCTTTTTCTTTGCCCAGAAGGGTAACTCTGAATGTGGGCAAAACATTCTGAAATTGTGTCTGTGCTGCCAAAAACAAGTAACTAGATAAAATGTTAAGATTACTGTATTATTTCCATATTTTTCACTAGTCCCACCCCCTCTTAATAATTTGCAACTGGTACTTTCCCAATAAAACAGGGAAATGGTAATTTCACTTGCCATTCCTGAAACAACTTAATGCAAATTTGTGTTAGATGACTATAAGTGCTAAAACGTTGGGGTCTTCACCAACACATCACTAGAGAAGGTGGCCACAAGCCTTGCTTGGGCATGGAGAGGGAACGTGAGCAGGTATCAGCGGCAAAGGCTGCTGACCACACAGCTGCAGGTCTGTGTTTGTCAGACAGGGAAGGCAAAGATCCACATGCTGAAACCACACAAGAGACTAGAAAAGAACACAAAAATAACACCAATCACAACCCCCCCCCCGTGCACCATTTCCCTTCTCTTTGTCATCCACCTTGGCGAAGACCCCTGCGGAGGCATGCAAAATGGATATTGATCATTGATGCGATGCAGCCAAAGGCCAGAGCTTTGATACCCGAGTATTTCACAGCATCTTGTCACATGTGAAGTGGAAATGCAGGCACCACAGGTCACTGAGGATGCTGCCAGCTGGGCGAGATGCATGAAGCTCATGAGAACAGGCACGGTTAGCTCAAGCAGGAAAACACCTTAAAAATGAGCCCTCTTTACTAAGGGATTTGGCAGGAACCAGCGGAGAAGGTCACCAAGCCCCACTGGCTGTGGCAAGCTTGCATCTTACTCTCTGCTTTTGATGTTCTCTGAAACAGAAACGTGTGTTTGTGTGATAAACAGCACTGTCCTGATGCAGGTTCACACTAGAACCATCTCCAAGCCAAATGTCCTCTGTACATCTGCACAAGTATCTGACACCCCGCTGCTGAAGTGCATCAGAAATGGATGTTTGTCCTGCTCCTTGCTGACTACCAGGTGCTCTGGAAAAGGGGAGGAAGACCCAAAGGACCAGTGCTGCATGGGTGGCAGGTCATGCAACCCCAGCATGAGCAGCCCAGCATCCTGCTGAACCCTGAAGCTCAGCATCACTCCTGCTCTGCACCCGGCCCACAACGCCTTTGCAGGCAGCTGCTGCAGGGAGAGCAGCTGCAAGGTAGACGGGGGGGCAAGCACCTTCCAAGAGCTGCCAGCCACTTCCCAGGGATGATGGCAGCACTACAAACCTCCGTGGGCATCAGTGACACATAGGTTTCCAAGGTGCTGGTGGTGTGTTGCCCTCCAGGTCTCAGACACTACTTCTCCTCCTACCTCCTATAAGAACCAATGGAGAGAGGAGGCCCTGCTGGGGCTGACCTCTCTGAGCAGTGTCAGGCAGAAGTGCCAGTTAGCCCCCAGACTGGGGCATGGTGGTGGGATGCAAAGGAACAGGTACAAACGTTCCAACAGCAAGTGGGCTGGAGAGCATGGGAATGAAGGACGGACTGCAGGAATGCGACAAGGAGAGGACCAGGTCCCAGGTGAAAGCAGCCTGTTGGAGCTGAGCAGATGTCCCCACCAATGCCCATGCTGGATGGAAGAAAGCTGCCCAGCTGGGGAAGCATGGCGGGGAGCAAAACATGGTGGAAAGAATTAGCACGGTCCCATCCCCTGGGTGCTCACACGAGGCAGCCTGAGCTCACACGTTCTCGCTGCTCTTTCCCAGAACAACCTCGGTCTGTGAGTCAGCAGGGCTGAGTGTCTCTGGGGTAGCCTCATGCTCTCAGCTCCTGCCACTCAGGGACTGCCTGCTTTGCGGCACATTTGCCCGCTGAGCTCCAAGGGCCATGTCTTTGGGGTGTATTTTTGAAGCAATAAGGGAGCATGTTCACCGGGCAAAGCTGCCTTTTAATAGTGAGTGCGGGGGACTGTTAACCGCTGCAGCAGGGTCTGCTTGGCGCCAGGCGCCGGCTTCTTCCTCTTGTCCATATGTAGCCCATATGCCAGTACAGCTGAGAGCTGACAGAAAGTTTCTAAAAAGGAGAAAAACCTCTGAAGTTGTGCTGGGAGGGATATTCTGGGCATTTTAACTCTGCTTTTGCAAGAAATGTGGAGGCCCCAGAGGTCTCTTATGCCTGCACTTACGAATTCCCTCCTTGCAGGTCTTTAGCAGTATTCGTAACACAGGGAACTGTGGGTGGGAGCCACTTTTCCACTCCTTATTTCCTCTCCACAGCCCAGGTTCTAGTCAATGTTTTGGTCCTGTACCATGAGAACACCTCCACAGCTGACACAGTGTGGGCAGATGGGTCCCACATGCCAGCTCACTACGTCGCATGGCTGTGATGGTCTGGGAGGGCAGAAATGCAATGGATGTGCAAGGGATCTCCCATCCCAGCCTCTCCTGCAGCCCCTACACTGAGTCCAGAGCATCCAACACTATATGACACATCAACTTACTCTCACTTCATAAGTTTCTTAGCACAGGACAAGGGGTCACCCAAAATCAAAACACACCTGCAGGCTGGTTTTATGGCAGCAGAAGAGGCATCACAGTCCCCTGCTCTGTCAGTGTGGAAAACAAGATCCTTCTTCATTTTCAGCTGAAGAATTCATTGTCCTTTGCTTCATGGGTTGCATGTGGACGGGCTTGTCTGTGTCCTTTCCTCCCTGCTGCTCAAGGCCAACATGAGATAGCTTCATTTCTTCATACAGCCACATCAAAAATACATAAAATAATCCCTACACAAGTGCAAACTTTTGCTGGACTCCTTCCTTTCAGGTGCCAAAGCAGCCTTGATGCTCATAGGATTCATTTGCCTTTCTAAATCAAAATACAGTCTATCATCAGGCAATGTGGAAATTACAAAAGACTGGAAACAGTCCTGTTCAATCTATTCATTAATTACTTGGATGAGGGATTAGAGAGCACTGTCAGCAAGTTTGCTGGTGACACAAAGCTGGGTGATGTCGCCAACACCCCAGCAGACTGTGCTGCCATTCAGCAGGACCTGGACAGGCTGGAGAGCTGGGCAGGGAGAAATGTAATGAACTAGAACAAGGGCAAGTGTAAAGTCTTGCATATGGGCAAGAACAAACCCAGGTACCAGTATAGGCTGGGGACTGACCTGTTGGAGAGTAGTGTAGGAGAAAGTGAGCTGGGGGTCCTGGGGGACAGCAGGATGACTACGAGCCAGCAATGTGCTCTTGTGGTCAAGAAGGCCAACAGCAACCTCGGATGGATCAGAAGGGGGATGGTTGGCAGATCAAGAGAGGTTCTTCTCCCTCTCTACTCTGCACTGGTGAGACCACATGTGGAGTATTGTGTCCAGTTCTGGGCTCCTCAGTTCAAGAAGCACACGGAGCTGCTGGAGGGAGTCCAGCATAGAGCAACGAGGATGATGAAGGAAGTAGAACACCTCCCTTATGAAGACAGGCTGAGGGAGCTGGGTCTCTTCAGCTTGGAAAAAAAGAAATTGAAAGGTGACCTCATTAATGTCTACAAATATTTGAAGGCTGGGTGTCAGGAGGATGGAGCCAGGCTCTTCTCAGTGTCATCTAGTGATAGGACAAGGGGCAATGGGTGTCAGTTGGAATATAGGAGGTTCCATATAAATATCAGAAGGAACGTCTTCCCAGTGAGGGTGACAGAGCAGTGGAATGGGCTGCCCAGGGGAGTTGTTGAGCCTCCTTCTCTTTAAAACTTGCCTGGATATGTTTCTGTGTGACTTGGTCTAGGTGATCTGCTGTGGCAGGATGATTGGACTAGATGATCTTTTGAGATCCCTTCCAATCCCTGTGACACTGTGTGGTTCTGTAACCCGTGGAGAAGAAAAGCCACAGCCTTGCACTTCTTTAAATTGTTTTATAAACCTGGAGAACTCTGGGAGTAGGTGAGAGTCACTACAGGTATCCAAGAATCTCTTACTGAAACCTCCAGCTTGTTCATCAAGTCTCCAAATCTGCCTGCTCTGACTGACTTTAACAGTCTAACAGTCACCTGTCTAAAGACAGCATCATACTGTGTGTATGGGGCTTATCTCTTCCTGCCTCCTCTCTACTGTTTCCTCCACGGCACTCTGTGTTTTCCACTGAGCATCACCTCAGTGACCCATACATGTCATTGCCATGTGGTTGCTTCCCATGGGCTCAGGGATCTGCTGCTCCCTATTGTGGACAGGCCTATGGAGAGGCTTCTGTTCAAATATCCTTCCATGAGAGTAGGTGCAGGGGATACTGGCTCTTGCATGCATCTGAAGAAACTGAGGATATGTTCCTATAACTAAATACATCAGTCTTGCCACGAGTGTTTGCGTGTGGACAGCCCCCACAGTGCCATCACGTATTTACTTCATATTTGTCAAATGTCCATGAGCACAGAGAAGTCTAGAACTCACACCCACAGAGTCACACTCTTGCCCTGTCCCGATTCCCAAACCCAGATTTCCACTCCATGCCCTCAAGCTTCCACAACTCCTCTAGCGTGATGCTGAAAGTGATTTGCTCTTACTTGTTTTTCAGCGGTGCTCAGCACTATCACCGTGCCAGCCACTGTCTGACCAGGCAAATCAAAGCAGGGGCAGATGCCATATTCCCACACCCATCTTGCAGCTAGGCCAAGAGAAATTACAGGGAGATCTTAGCTTGGGACTTAAAAGGACCCAAACTGCAGCATGAAAAGCTCTTTGTGAGCTGCTCAGGCTCCTGGGTGGCCACACGCCTGCACTTCCCCCAGCAAGCATCCGCCTTTTTGAAGTTCTGGCGCTTGTTCCCACATGGACCTCAAGGTCTGTGACCCTTTCAGTGCCATGTACGAGCAAATGAGGGAGCAGGCTTCCCTGGGCACCTCACCACCCCTCACAGCTGGGCTCTAACCACCAAGAACACCTTCCTCCCCAGGCAAAACTCCACTCTCTTATTTGCAAGTGCTCCATAGTGGCAGTGCTCAGCTCCTGGAAACATGTCCATGATGGGTTCATGTGAGGATGTGTTGCTGCAGCCCTCGCCCTCATCACAAAGTGCGTGAGGAGCAACAACTGGCTGCTGGCTGTTCTGCTCTGCAGCGCGTTGTAAAACGTTACTTCCCTTCTCACAGCCCATCCTGGCCCCTAAGTCCTTGCTGAAACACACCAGGATGATGGCGATGAAGACGTGAGTCCTCTTGACTTAGTCCTCAGCTAAAAGAAATTGGGACCTGTATCTCTTCCCATGGGGAGAAGGGCCACAGGACCTCCTCTGGAACCAGCTCCTGAGGGACCACCCCTCAGGCAGCATCTCCCTCAGTAGTAAGACAGAGAAGAGGAGCAGGCGAGAAAGGAAGACGCATGGCGGGGAGTAGAGCTGAGCAGTGAGAGATTTATGCAGCAGACTGGGATAGGGAAAGATTTTTTCCTATAGATTTCCATACTGCCTGATGGAAAAGATAATTTTTAACCATATTTTGGCCTTTTTTACGTTTCAGTACAACAGACAATGGTGCAGTAGATTGTTCTCCTACACAGAGCAATATTTCACCACAAAGAATCTGCTCAGTAGTAAACACAACCCCTGGCTGTACTTGGGCCACATTTCTATAGGCACAGTTGGGAAAACCACTTCTAAAACCCTGTGGCAATCAATATCATTTCTGCACCCCTTAGGAGTCATCCTTTTCACCAGAGTACTCTGGAGAGTAGAACAGGTAGCGATTGTTATCATCTATTAAAACCTTTAGGACATTTTTGGCAAAACCTCTTGAAAACAATCAGTCCCCACGTCTGAGTTTTGTTCTACTGCTCCGAGTGTCTGGTACCACTTCAGTCCCACTAACATCTGCCAGACGACGCAGCCGATACGTATTGGCCCCTAACTGGAGAGTGGGAACTGTGCGTGCACCAGGCGAAGCGATCTGCTTCCAAAGTGCTGTTACTAGGGTTGTAGTCTGCGCTCAGTCGCCTAGAAACCATCGCTGTCGATGACTCAGGTTTTCTCCTGACGGCACAGCGCACCAAGAGCAGCTGTCAGGAGGAGCTATTTTGTAAAACCTGCTGCTAAATCCAGAATCCTCCTGGCAGCACAGCTCACGCGTTGGTTCAGGCTGAAGACGCACAGCATTGCGACGCGTTTGGCAGCACAACGCTCGGAGAGCTGTCGCTGGGCCGGGGCGAGGAAGACCAAACCTTTCCCGTTGAGGGGGAAGCTGTGCCTGACAAGCAAGCCTAGCTAACCAGCAACAGGCGTGAAGCAGCAGTTCTCTGCAGTGTGTCGTCTAAAACCACAGACACGTCACCAGCATGGACTTCAGGCTGCAATTCATTAGTAAATGAATCTGTGGCAGCCTTGTCAAGCCCAGGCTTTGCTGATTACATGTGGCTTTTGGGCAGTAATCCCCAGGGAAAGTGATTTATTTCAGCACCTGTTGGGTCCCTCCATCGATGGCAGTGATGCTGGCATTATCTTGACAGAGGTTAGCGCTTGTAGGCCTCTTGGAAGGAGTGAGTCTTCAGGGGGATTCAGATGAAGACAGAAGAGAAACCAAGCGGGATAGTGTAACAACAGTCAGAAATGTTTGGAAAGTTTTACAGCGGCTCCACTGGACACCATTCGTGGACCAAAGCAGGTGAAAAGAGTGACTCACAGAATCACTGACTCATCAGAGCTGGAAACGAGCTCCAGAATTGCCAGGTCCTGCCCTCATCCCAGCATCTTCCTAACCCCCAGACCATGTCCTCAAGTCTACTAGTTTTCAAACATGTCCAGGGATGGTGACTCCACCACGTCCCTGTGAAGCCTGTTCCAGTGCCTAACCACTCTCTCAGTAAAGAACTTCTTCCAGATGCAGACACAACTTGAGGCCATTTCTCCTCATCCTACCATTAGTAATTTCAGAGAAGAGACTAGCACCAGCCTCACTACAACCTCCTTTGAAGTAGTTGTACAGAGCAATAAGCTCTCAGCCTGCTCTTCTCTAGACAAAATAACCCCAGTTCCCTCAGCTGCTCCTCATAAGGCCTGTTCTCCAGACCGCTCACTAAACTCATTGACCTTCTCTGGACCTGCTTCAGCACCTCAGTGTCCTTCTTATACTGGGGTGCCAAAAACTGGACACAGTACTCAAGGTGTGGTCTCACGAGTGCAGAGTGCAAGGGCACCACCACCTCCCTATTCCTGATGGTTACCCCGTTCCTGATACAGGCCAGGATGCCACTGGCCTTCTTGGCTACCTGGGCACACTGTTGGCTCATGTTCAGCTGGCTGTCAACCAGCACCCCAGGTCCTTCTCTGCCAGGCAGCTCTCCAGCCACTCTTTCCCAAGCCTATATTGCTGCTGGGGGTTGTTGTGACCAAAGTGCATGACCCAGCATGAGGCTTCGTTAAATCTCATCGAGCATTGAGTACGGTGTCCAGTTGTGGGCACCTCAGTACAAGGGAGACATCAAGGTGCTGGAGTGAGTGCAGAGAAGGTCAACAAAGCTCATGAAGGGCCTGGAGAATAAGAGATTGAGGAGAGATTGAGACAGTTGGGGCTGTTTAGTTTGAGGAAGAGGAAGCTTAGGGAAGATCTTATTGGTCTCTACAACTATCTGAAAGGACTTTGTAGAGATGTTGCTGCAGGTCTCTTCTCACAGGTAATTAGCAACAGAACCAGAGGGAATGGCTTTGACCTCCAACAAGGTAGGTTTAGATTGGACATCAGGAAAAAATTCTTCATGGAGAGAGTGGTCAGGCACTGGAATGGACTGCCTGGGGCGGTGGTTGAGTCACCATCCCTGGATGTGTTTAAAAGTTGCTTAGATGTAGTGTTGGGAGATATAGTTTAGGTGTGAACTTGTAGAGTAGGATTGATGGTTGGACTCGATGATCCCAAGGGTCTTTTCCAACCTGAATGATTCTATGATTCTGTGACTCGTACCATTGGCCTCAGCCCATCACTGCTGCCTGTCCAAATCCCTCTACAGCACCTCCCTACCCTCAAGCAGATTGGCACTGCCGCTTAATTTCGTGTCATCTGCAAATTTACTGAGGGTCCACTAGACCCCCTCATCCAAGTCACGAATAAAGATGTTAAACAAGACTGGTCCCAAAACTGAGCCCTGGGGAACACCACTTGTGACCAGCTGCCAACTGGATTTAACCCCATTTACCACAAGTCTTTGGGCTCAGCCATCCAACCAGTTTTCAAGCCAGCAAAGAGTCCACCTGGCTAAGCCATGAGCCACCAGCTTCTCCAGCAGAATGCTGTGGGAAACTGTCAAATGCCTTCCTGAAGTCCAGGTAGAAAATATCCACCAGTTTCCCTTCATCCACCAGGCAGATCATCTGATCATAGAAAATCAGGCTGGTTAAACAGGACTTGCCCTTCATGAACCCATGTTGTCTGGGCCAGATCCCCCTGTTGTCCTGCACTTGCCACATGACCACCCCCAAGATGAACAGTTCCATCATCTTCCCCCATACCAAGGTCAGGCTCCCAGGCCTGTAGTTCCCTGGATCCTCCCTTCTGCCATTCTTGTAGATGGGTGTCACATTGTCAAGTTTCTAGTCATCTGAGACCTCCACTGTTACCCAGGACTGCTGATAAATGACAGAGAGGGGCTTGGCAAGTTCCTCCACCAGCTCCCTCAGCACTCGGGTGGATCTCATTTGATCCCATAGACTTATGGGTGTTCAGTTGGCTTAGAAGACCCCCAAGATAGACAGCAATGCTGCAGGAGAGGAGGACCACAGGCTGCCCACTGCCCTGCCTCCTCCCCCAGCCCAGTGACCTGTTGTCCTACAGGGAATGAGCAAAGCTGGCTTTGTCTCCTCTCAACTCACAGCTGAACCAGGGGCTGCAGCAGGAAATTAAACCTTTCTTATGTTCTGCTCCCGACAGGGAAGTCTTCCCAGGTGTGAGTAATGTTGAACATGTGAATACGAGGGGTTAACTGTATGCAAAGCCAGAGCAGACGCTGGCACAGGCAGAGCACTGAGTCAAGATGCTGTGAGGAGCAGAAATAAGGTGCTAATGGCTGACACTAATGCCTGCAGGCTTCCTCAGTGCCCCAGGAGGGACAGATCAGAGCTGCCAGCAGCTTGGAGTCCCAGACCCCCATTTTTATTTCCTTGGACCTGGCATCCAGCTCTGGAGCCTCTGAAACAAGAAGGATGTGGACCTATTGGAGCATGTCCAGAGGAGGGCCACAAAAATGATCAGAGGTCTTATGAAGACAGGCTGAGAGAGTTGTTCAGTCTGAACAGGAGAAAACTCTGGAGAGGACTTGCAGTGACCTTCCAGTCCCTGAAAGGGGCCTATAAGGAGGCTGGGGAAGAACTGTTCACAAGGGCATGGAATGACAGGATGAGGGGTAATGGTTTTAAGCTGGAAAGAGATAGATTTAGGCTAAAATGTTCTGTTCTGTTCTGTTCTGTTACGTTACTTTATGTTACGTTGCCTATCATATCATATCCTATCCTATCTAATATCAATCATATCATATAGCATCACATTGCATTATATTGTATAATATCATATCACATGTCATATATCATACCACATGTGTTAGATTATATTATCTTATTGACATTAACCCTTTACACTGAGGGTGGTGGATCCCTGGAATAGGTTGCCTAGAGAGGTAGTCGAGGCCCCATCCCTGGAGACATTCAAGGTCAGGCTGGATGGGGGCTCTAGGCAATCTGGTCTAGGTAGAGGTGTCCTTGCTTGTTGTAGGGGGATTGGGCTAGGTGACCTTTAAAGGTCCTTTCCAACCCAATATATTGTATGATTCTATGATCAGGAGAGAGAGATTGGAATGCTTAATATCAAGGGGTTAACCCATTAAAGTCCAGGCATTAAGCCTTCCAAAGGAATTAATGTTTCAGCTTCACACGCCGGCCACGGTACCTCATGCAGCACAGGCCCAGTGGCTGAAACAAAAAACACCACTAATAGTAACTGCCTTTGAGATGTGTCTGAAACAGATGGCACAGGTGAGATTACTTCACAGGATCCAAAGTTCCACTAGTATGAAGATGCTCTCTGCAATGCAGGGGACAAAACCTGAGTCCAGCCAAGGCCAGGAACCAAGGCTGCCCCAGCAACTGCTGTGCAAGAAGGCTCTTCCAGAGCCATCAGACTGGGACCTGCACACATCTGACAACCCTTTAGCAGCAGTAAGGTTTGTGCTGTCATCTAGCTGGCCTAGGAAGGCTCCTACTCTATGAAGAAAATATGCCACAAGCCATTCCCACGTGTGCCATAGGCAAGAAAATACTGAAGCACTGGTGCATGTGCAGTGCAATGAGCACACGCCATGTCCTACAGGTCCAGCATCACCTCTGCTGTAACAGTGAAGGCAAAAACAGTTACCTCTTTCAGTAATCAACTCTAATTTGATAAGACACAGGTGAGGAATTGCAAGGCTATCACACCTCCAAGAAATACAATTTCATCTGCTTTTTCCAGCTCCCATGTCCTGCTGGACCACGAAGTTGCTTCTTTTCCATGACATAGCTAAATTTATTTTCTGTGATGTAATTGCAGGTATAAATAAATATCTGCTCTTACTGATTGTAAGGCAATAACATCTCTTCATATCCTAAGCAGTGTCATGTCAAGGGAGCTGGAGGTAGAAACTACAAAATTAAATTAAAATCTCTGAGGGAGTTTAAACCATAGGTAGCCAATGACTGGATTTTAGAAAAAACATACTTACGTTTTTAGGGGGAAAAGCATCAGAATGACAGCCCAGTACATAGTCCTGAGAGGCAAAATGAGAACGTTTGAATATCAAGCCTTTCACAGGATCAGAATCACACATCTTGTAAAAGGAAAGGAGTGGACTTCGTTTTGCCAAATGATTATGGTTATCATAAATTGTAATTCATTGTCTTGGAGTGATTGTCACAGAGTCACAGAACACTAGCGATTGGAAGGGACCTTGAAAGATCATCTAGTCCAATCCCCCTGCCACAGCAGGATCACCCAGACCAAGTCACACAGGAGCAATATCCAGGTGACTAAAGAGGAATTCTGGAGGAACTGGAGGAGGAGATGAAGAACTGAAGACACGAGTTCTCTGACAGACCTGGCTACAGCTGCTATTAGGGCAGCACATGAGAAAACTTCTGCGGGGCACCAGCTCCCAGGTTCCCAGGAATACGGTCTGGAGAACAGCGCAGCTTATGAAGCAGTTGGAAGCACTGTGTGTGATTTTCAAAAAACCAAAACCCCAACCAGCTGGGAGGCTAAATGAAGTGAATTATTTGCCCACAAGGCAATGACCAGGTAGTGCAGAGAACAATACTTTTCACCACGTAGCCCTATTAATGCCCATACACACCAGTGAGGTTTGAAAACAACGTAGGTCAGAGCCACCAGCAGGACGTGGCCGCTGTGCTGCTCCAAATGGCTCCTCTGTGCTGAGGACAATGCAAAATATGATTTTATTAATCTTTCATTCTAATTTCATGGTGCTCAGCAGTGTTTGTGACTGCACACAATGACAGGCACTGGTCCAGGGCTTGTGCTGGCACAAGTGAGGCTTGTTCCATCGACCCCAGCGGCGCTGTGTTGATTTGTGCCAGCTGAAATCTGACCCACAATTTCTGTCTCGGAAGGAATAAACTTAATTACTTCTTTATGTTCAACCCACAGCACAGGGATATCCCCGCACCACCAACCCGAGGGTGCCCATTGCCCCCTCAGCCATAGTAAACATCCCCATTCAAGCCAATCCCACAATGGACACCTGCAAAAATAAGAGACTGGGCTGTGGCACCAGGCCGGTGGGACCAGACTGGTTTGGCTGTGAGAGGCACACACCATGGCTTTTGGGGCTGCACAGCGCTCCTGGGGACTTTCAGACCCACCCCACTGGACAGCAGCCCCCAAAACCCAACACTTCCCATGGAGAGAAGAGGGATTTGACCCTTCCAAGAGGTGCCCCTTGTGCTTGGTCTGGAGATGCCCTCGGGACGCCCTTGGTCTGGTGATGTTGGAAGAAGGTGAGTGTGGGTGTCTTGGCTGTGATGCAACACCACACAGCTTTGTCTGCCACCACTCTGTCCAAGTCACCTTTCTGCCAGGTGTCTTTGCTTCCCTGGTTTTCTGCCCTCAATTACCTTTCTTGAAAGCCAGCGTGGGTTGGACAGCCTCATGCACAGCTGCGGGCTCTGCAGCACGCCCTGAGCCTACAGCAAAGCACAGAGCACCTGCAAGGGGATGATTTAACCCCCAGGACTCCTGCTCACGATGGCCCATCGGCACACAGATTGATACAGGCCCCGTGAGGATGTCAGAAGCCAAACATTTTGGGAGTTCAGAGCACCTCAGGTTGCCTCTCTGTGCCTGCAGCCTGCCTGAGTCAAGACTGCCCAGTTCCCAGCATGATCCATTGCCCACGGGCAGTGCTGCCGAATGAGGACACATTGCCACACTGCCCTGCGCTCACTGCAGCTTGACAACTGCTTGTGAGCAGCATCTTACACAGAGCCCATTGTAGAGATCATGCCTTAGGGCTGTGTCCTTTCTTTCCAAGCAGAAGAGGCTGAAGGCATGCATGGAAACTACTTCTCACTGGGCACACTGGTAGAGAGAAATTCGACAGGCTTTTCCCCCTGTGTTTGTCAGCCTACTCACCCTGTCTCCCATTCCTCTCAGCCTTCTCCTTTATGCAGCTATTAGGAGTCTGTTTAGGGCACCTGCTGGTGAGCAATTTACAGCAGAAGGAGTATTTTCTGGTCTCCAGCTAAACAGGTTCTCTGGGAACGGGGTTACAAAGCAGATGGGGAGAACATGCAGCAGCAAATACATCCACCACGCAACCCAAGACAAGGCAGCATCCCTTATCCTAGACAATGTCACGGTCACCTCCTTCAAAAGGGGCTTGTGAGAAAGATGGAGACAGACTTTTTGGCAGGGCCTGTTGCAACAGGACAGGGGGTAATTATTTTAAACTAAAAGAAGGTAAATTCAGGTTAGAAGGCACCTTTGATGATGAGGGTGGTGAGACATTGGCACAGGTTGCCCAGAGGGGTGGTAGATGCCCCATCCCTGGAATATTCAAGGTGGGAAGCCACTCTGAGTGACCTGATCTACAGGACTAGGGGGAATGGAGCAAAGCTGGAGATGGGTAGATTTGGACTGGATGTGAGGAGGAAGTTCTTCACCGTGAGAGTGGTGAGAGCCTGGAATGGGTTGCCCAGGGAGGTGGTGGAGGCCTCGTCCTTGGAGGTGTTTAAGGCCGGGCTGGATGAGGCTCTGGTCACCCTGGTCTAGGGTGGGATGTTCCTGCCTGTTCTGGGGGCTTGGAACTGGATGATGGTTCCTTCTAACCCTGAGTGATTCTGATTCCATGGATTCTCCAGTCAGGTGAGCCTGCTCTGGCAGGGGGATTGGACTAGATGATCTCTCACGGTCCCTTCCAATCCCTGATGATTCTATGATTCTATGATTTAGAGATGTCCCTGCTCACTGCAAGTGGTTGGGCTAGATGACCTTTAAAGGTCCCTCCAACTCAAACCATTCCACGATCCTCTGATTCTATATTTTGCATCCAATTATTTTTTCTGTGCAGAACTGAGCAATCTGTTATGTGAGGAACAGTAGCTGGGTTTGTTTTGCACAGCACAGCTGGGAATGTCATGATGCCTGCTTTCCACGCACACACTTGGGTACAGGCATTTGAAACCCTCCTGTTGCTCAGCTGTACCTACCTGGAGCTGATTCCCCCACTTCCCTCACTTGAGGAAGTGCTGAAATGCAGCTGTTAACCCTAAGGTGCATCTCCTGGCATCTCTGAAGATAACGCCCCGGCTCATTAATTCTGCCATTTCATCTGGGAAAGATCAAGTCTGGAAACTTTTTTCTCTCTTTTTTCCTTTCTGCTCTCTAACTCAGCAATTACGCTGTCAGCGGGGAAACAGAGCAAAAGGAAATTGCTTCTAAAGGACGCGGTAATAAACTTGTCACGTACATCACTTAGCTGGGCTGTGTTTGTTAGTAACTCGGAGCGAGGGGGCACTTAGGCTGTGGCGTGGTAGCACGACGGACTGTCTTCCCCAGGAGTGCAGCTCCAGACCTCGGCTGATTATCCCACCTTTGCAGCAATGGGACCCGTGCTTGGCACCTCATCAGCCAAGCGAGGGACCTGGGAATCCCATCACTGCTCCACAGTGATTCCAGCAGCAAGGAATTCCCCAGCACTTCCCTCTTTGCTCATTTCCACTATCTGGAGGTCTGACTCACTTTCATTAAAGCAGTGTGTACTGAGAATAACTCCTGTGACTTCACGTCGATGCCAGCCAACAGAGATGAAAATCTGCCTGGCAGTGCCTCCCTTTTGGCAGCTGTCAACTCAACCAACGTCAGCCGTGATTAACTGAGCTCTAACACCCAGAGAGACGAGTCTAAAGGTGGAGGCTGGATGTCAAATCCCAGACAAGGCTTCCAAGGCAGTGGAAGAGAAATCCTAGGAAAAGCCTCACGAATTTCAGTGTGACAAAGATTTCACCTTTTATCTCTGGAATGTGAGTGCATTCAGGATAGGTCTGGCATCCTACTGCTGCAGATCACTCCCGCGCTGTGAATCAGCATTAAATCTGTTAAACAAGTAGCTGCTTAGTCTGGGTTTGCTGCCGCTGTGCAGACATGGAGTGGCAAAAAGCAGCTTGCATGTCTAGCTGAAACAAGCCAAGGTTGGCCAGGCTCTTCTGTTGGAAAAAATTCCTTTGTAAAAAGATCACAGATGGGCAACCAAGTACAGATTACAGGTTGGCTTTTGGACAACACTGCAGCTAGAGAAGTGGTTCGGGCACTCGGTTGTAGTTTGGAGCTCCTTTGGTCTTAGCAAAGCCTGGAGGAGCTCTGCTTGGAGATGTGAAAGAGGGGTGGCTGCTCCAGGACCTGGCTTTGATAATGGGGGAAGACAGGAACAGCCTCTCCATGGTGTGTGCTGGCATCACAGAAGACACTGAAACGGCACTTAGATTTAAAAAAACCATTCAGGTCACCTGATTTTGGGTCACTTCATGAACGTGAGTGCACAAGAGGTCTTGGTGATGTCTGGGTTGAACAGGGCCAGTTCCACAGTGTCACAGTAGGCCAGGGTGCAATGGATCCCAAGGATCATCTAGTCCAAGCCATTAAATTAAAGACATTCAGTTTAAATGAGATGCCTTTGTCAAGCTGAGCCTCAAAACTGTCTCTAGTTGCAGAATCCACCACTTCCCTGGGAAGACTATTCCCATGTCTAGTTACTTTCACAGTGAAACCTTTTCCTCTGGAGTCCAGTTGGAATTTCCCCGGGAGCAACCTGCATCTGTTACCCCCTGTCTTTTCTGTGAGATTCCTTGTGAGGAGGGAGTCCCCATCTTCTCGGTGGCCACCCTTAACCTACAGGTACACGGTAATGAGATCCCCCTAAGCCTTCTCTTCCCAAGGCTGAACAAACCCAGCTCTTTCCTCACATGACAGACCTTCCAGAGCTTTGATATCCACATTTGGTTCTCTGGGGCTGGTTCTGGAACAAACAAGAGACATCTTTTAAATACACGCCCACGCGTATCCACGGCTCCCTCCCCGTCACGCGAAGGGCATTGCTCCAAGAACGTTTTTCAAAAGATGCACGTTGGCCTTTGTGTTTGTCAGGAAATTAAAAAGGTGTCATCCACCCCTAAAAACTACTTCTGCCTAATGTGAGATATGAAGCCTCACGAAGACAGCAGTTACTCTCCTGTTTGCCTGCTGCCTCTTTTCATTACAGGTGTTTGTATTACTGGTATTTATCAGTCATCAACTTGGAGCTACACAGTGGCACAAGACTATGACAGTCGCCACTCCCGAACTTGCTCTGCCAAACACAGATGATCAGCAGGACCTGTAGCGACCGAGCCCCTGATCTGAGCCAGCCTTTCAGTTAAGCTGTGGTCGGGAATTCAAGGAATCATAAGGTGGCTTCTCAGCCTGTCACAACCTTGGATTTGAAGGTGATGCCTCAGAAAATGCGGGTTCTTGTGCAACGGTTCTCATGGTGCACGTTCTTTTGAGGACGCTAGGACTTCTTCCTTGGCTTGGGATTTCTTTGCCCACACATGGCACTGCTTTGAAAGAATTTCAGTGGCAATTACCCGTTATTTTCCCACTTCATTGCAAGAGCAGGTCATGGGAACAAACAGAAGGTCTGCAGTGGTGCAGAGAAATAGAAGCACATTTCTCAGCCAGGAAAACGAACGGCAGGGGGAAGACCGCAGCGTGATTGCACCAGCTTACGCCCTGATGGAAATCAGTGCTGTGGCCAGCAGTTATTTCCAGATCTTACCACGCAAGAAAGGCAAGCTGTTTGCTGGAGACCATTCATGAGGGTCAAGTGATGGAGGGAAAGGCCAGGAAGACAAGAAGGAAAGCTTTCATGTCCCTTTTTCAAGCCGTCACATGGGAGAAGTGCCTGCAGTAACAGCCAGTGAATGTGAACAGGGAGATGTTTGCAAACTGCCAAAACCTCTCCGTGGGGCAGAGAAAGGGGGAGAAGAAAATTATCACTAAGTGAAGCAATAACAGAACTGTTGCTATTTCGTGTTATTTTTGTCATCCAGAACTGAGTGAAGGGAAACGAGTGGTGCCCCTCTACCACGATGCTGTTATGGGCACTGTATGGACTCCTCAAGTGCTGCTGGTGCAGGGAAGCTTGGTGCAGCTGCACATGGTGGGCCTTGGGTAGTTACTGGTAGGCAGGAGGAACCCATCACAGTAAGAGCAGAGTCAACAAAGGCCTTGGGTTTGACTCACCAAGAGAAAAACTGTAGAGCTAAAAGCAGGTGCTCTGAGCTCTGTCCCAGCTGCAAAATCACCTGGGTTTGTTCTGAAGCCATACTGGTTCCAGTAGCACATGTGCATACACCGAATATGCCACGTGTGCTTAGAGACTCTGCTGAGCAAGGACTGCTACTACTTGCTGTTGGACCCTGAGTCAGCAGCTGAGTGGCTTGTAGACTCCCAAGGTGATGCTTCTCTACTCTAGACAAAGTGCAGAAATCAGCCCCTCGGAGGAGCCAGAACTGCCCTTCTCTCCCCTTGATCGCAGCAGGAACCCAGAGCACATCTGGAGCGGGGGTAGCACAGCTCTGGACACTCAGACACACACAGAGCCATCCCAAGGCTCGGGCAAGCACACATGTTCATGCACACACAATGGTTCCACTAGCCCAGGCATCTGCTCAGGATGAGGTGATGCTGCACAGAAAGCTGCTCGGGAAATGCAGCCATTCAAGCACAAGAAAGTGGGCCCTGCCACGGGTAGATAACAGGCTGCAAAACAGGAAGCAGAGGTCAAGAGCCACCAGTCAGCTCTCACAACGGCAGTACGATAGCAGTGACCTTCCACTGGGCTCTGCACAGCAACCTCGGCTGCTCAGCATCTTTGGAAGCAGCCTAGAGAAGAGGTGAGGAGTGAGTGAGAGAGTTTGCCTCTGGTGAGAAGTTATCTGAGGACAAGGACACGTGGCTGTGGTGAATAGTCAAAGGATAAATGGAACTCAACATATAGGATGGCAAAACTAGACATTTTGAGGGGGAAAAGAGAGTCCTGGGTTCACATGGGCTCTGCACAAACCACTGCTGGTCAAGAGAGGGGTCCTTAGTGTCCATCAAAGCTTGATTTCAGCCTTCAGCAGCAGTCAAGAAAACAAGTAAAGCACTAGGAACTTGCAGGAAGGGAACAGAAATCTCAAGCTGTCAAGAGAGGCATCACGAGCCCTGTATTCCTCCTCCAACAACATCTGCCACCGCTGGAGATGGATCAAGGGCTGGATGTGAAACGATCTAACCCACACAGCCAAGCCTTCTCCGTATCACCTCAGTACGTACCCAGGGCAGGAGGTCCCTGTGTCACACGATGTCGCAGACATGCCCTCCCTGTCTCCATGCCTAGGAAAATGAGAAGTTAGACAAATATATGCAAACAAGGCCCTCACACCTTTCTACACAGAAACAATCAATTGCTGGATCTCTTCCCAGCCTTTAACGATGAAATGTCGATGCCCAAAGCAAACACCAGAATTCCAGCCTTGGGAAGGTCCATCACGTGGTCTGTTTGCCAGCTGAAAGCTGCCTTAAAAAGCGTGGAGCAGTAGGTTTCTTGCTCTTGTTGTTGCAGGATTGCCTGGCCATGCAGCTGTGCCACAGGGCACCCTCCTGCTTTTGCAACTGATCCGTCTGCTTTCATGGGACAGGTCTGGGTCACAAGGCTTCTGTGAGCAGACAGACAGTTGCAACGTGTTTTCCTTCCTACAGTTTGAAATAAGTTCTAGGGACATGTCAGATCCTGAAAGCTGAGAAAGCCCTGGACCAACGTACCCAGAAAGCCACCCACAGCCTTCCTCTGGGGGTTGGTCGGGGCGTCACAAACAGGCAAGTTACACCCAACACCACAATGCTCACGTTTCAAGTTCTAGATTTCTCCCCCAAATGAAGAACTGTACTTGTACAGGCTGGAAATAAGTGCTGCTTATCAAAGGGTGGCAAGGAGCACCACAAGAGGAAGCCTGTGCTTTCACAGTGAATGGCATCCTTGCTGCTGTGGGAGCTGCTTCTCCCAACACGACAAACTGCCACCCCAGGGTTTGGCAGCAGTTTTTAGTGAGTGTCAGCAGCCTCCCCTACCCCAAGGACAGCACAGTTTGGGGCATCAAGGCAGCTGATGTGGAGCACACAGAGAGGGTTTGGGGGACAAGCATGGAGGGATAGTGGCACATGCATTGAGGACCATCAGGAACATGTAGGGGATTTGGTGGGATATGTGGAGCATTTGGGGGGTGTGCGTGGCTCATGAAGATACAGAGGGGCACAGGACACACGGGGAGGTACATACACGGGCACAGAAGACATATGAGGATGCAGAAAGATGTGTGGGGTTTGGTGGGATACATGAGAGCATGGTAGGACATGTAGAACAGCAGAGCAGGACAGCTGTGGCAGGACAGCAGGACGCTGGGAGAACAGCAGGGTGCATGTGGGGAGGCCGTGAGGTCATGATGGGACGCAGGGACACTCTGAGGAGCAGGTGGAAGATGTAGGAGTGGAAAGGCAGGCATGGTGAGACAGGGTGTTTGCATAGTAGGGATGCACTGGGGACTGAGAGAGGACACATGATGCTTCTCCGGGTAGAGACGTCCCTGACCCACAGCCCCACACACATCCCAGTGCTATGGCCTGTGGTGAGCATGAGGACTCAGGGGGATGTGCAAACTTTGGGGGCCAGAGAAGCAAGCAGCAGCTCCAGCTGCACCACCATCCACAGAAGTGAGTCTGTGTGCTAGGATTAGAGACACCCAAACACAGATATAATGATACCTGTATATGTACTTACAATTAATTAGCACACCTTTGAAATAAGAAAGCAGTGATGGCCAGAGAGTGGATCCAGATGGCACACCAAAAGCATAGAGAGAGGAAAAGTGGCCCAGCCCTGGCAAGGTGATGCCAGGGTGATAGGGGCAGTGGTGGGAGCATTAGTGAGGCTCTTCAGGGGACACCCATGTATGTTTTCCAGAGCAAGCAGGATTTTCTTCTTCCCTGGCATCCACTTCAAAAGGGACGAACAAAACCTGCCTGTTCATTGCAAAACAGGCACTGGCCCCAGTGAAACCAGCGGAGGAAATGTCAGACCCCACCCTGCAAAAACCCCACTTGTGTGAGCGTGTACACACGTCTCTGTATGCAAAGGTCCCAGGGGAGTGGTGGCATTGTGGCTGAAGAGAGCTGAGATCAACCCCTCCATGGCCACAGTGCCTGTGCCTGAGCCACAGCGCTGCTCCGCTGGCGGTGGGCTCACCCAGCCACCAACTCCACCCACCAGCATCTGGGCTGCTAAAGCTGGCAATAGCCAAAAGCTGGCTCGTGAAGGAGAGCTTTTCATTTAAGCTTAGCCTGACTTTAGGTGAAACTCATTTACAGCTCTTGTTTAGTCCAAATTCATCAACGAAAGGAGTCAGGTGGTAAGCAAAGCGTGGACGTACTCCTGTCTGTTCCACCCATCCAAGCGGTGCAGCTTCCCCAGGGAAGGATTTCCTGGTGTCCCAAGTGGGGAAGGGCAGAGACACACAGTTAGGATTCTGGGGTGGCCAGCTACCTTTGGCCACAATTCAGCTTTACATTATGGCCCTTGTTCTCCAGTCCTTCAGAAAAACTGGTAAATTTGCTTTTCTTCAAAAAACTCCCAAAACCCCAAACAACTAAAACCGTGACTGGAAGTCAACTATCACAAGACAACGGAGAGCACAGATCCTGTGCAGCCCAGTGCCTCCCTGATAACAAGAAGTGAGCATTTGGGTGATTTGTCTCTCTTTCATGTTTACATTACATCAAATCAGTCTGCTTTTCTCTTTCTCTCTTGACACTGGTGATGTGTGAAGTCACACGTCTGCTTGGGACACCTGTGACTAACAGCAGGAGCTACCACTCGCAGCATAAACTGCCTGGGCTCCTCTGCTGCTGCCCCCGTGCCACCTCCGCCCTCCGTCCCAAGCAGCTCCAGCTCTTACTTTTTGGCTCGAGTGGATGCTCCTGCTGTGTTGTGTTAGTGTTGGTGTCTTCTCACAAGTAACTTGAGATAAGACAGGAGGAAGTGGTCTCAGGTTGTACCAGGGTAAGTTTAGGTTAGACGTTAGGAAAAACTTCATTGAAAGGTCATCAGGCACCAGGACAGACTGCCCAGGGAAGGTGTTGAACCCCTGGACATATTTAAAAGGTGTGTAGGTATGGAGCTTAGGGACACAGTCCAGCAGTGGGCTTGGCAGAGTCAGGTTAATGGTTGGACTTGATGATCTTGAAGGAATTCTATGGTTGTAAGATGGAACATAGGAGGTTCCACATCAACCTGAGAAGGAACTTCTTCACAGTGAGAGTGACGGAACACTGGAACAGGCTGCCCAGGGGGGTTGTGGAGTCTCCCTCACTGGAGATGTTCAAGATCCGCCTGGACATGTTCCTGTGGGACTTGGTCTAGGTGATCCTGCTGTGGCAGGGGGATTGGACTGGATGATCTTTCGAGGTCCCTTCCTATCCCTAATGATTCTGTGATTCTATGATTCTGTGATTCTATCATTTTGCACTTTCTGCCCCAAAATAGTGTTTCAAGCTCAGTTGTCATACTTGGCACCGAGCAGAGGCGTTGCCCCAGGTAGAAAGGGGACTGATGCGGATGAGACTCCATGAGCTGATTGCTTTGGACTTCTGTCTCTGTGGCTGCCCTGGGGATGGGGTCCCATGATCACCCACCCCTCTGTGCCAAGCAGGAACCTGCCGCAGGACCTGCCACTACAGGGTAGGTAACCAGAGTTAGGGAAGCAAGGGAGGACTGTTGTAAGACACTAATGGCACTGAAATTAAAAATGGAAAGGAAAATGGGTAAAAAAAGCAGCCAGTGTTACTTGCCAGAGCTGGAGGGGAGGAGCCAGACTGTTACAGAGCCTTTAGTCCACTGCTGCTAACTCTACCCATAGACCACATCTAATGAGCAATTATCTGAACGCGTCCGCTGTCATTTCAGTCCGGGCAGCATCTGCACCCAGAGCACATCTGTTTTCCCTGTGAAGCTGCAAGCCCTATATTTAATCTATCAGCGTGTGTTTTTATTTCTAAAGTCTTCAACCCGTTCCATGAGCAGTGCAGAGAAAATGGAAGTCAGCAGTCTAAGGTCACTAAGAATTACTGAACTTCCTTCTGTGCTCCTCCCCGGCCTTGCCTTGCGCTGCTGCACGGCGCTGGAATCAACGGGGTGGGGTCGCAGCCCGTCTCACGCGCGGATACTCCTGGCGCAGGCTGAAAAGCGCCTGTTTCAGTGGGATGTGAGCGGCGGGGAGGAGGGTCGTCACGGTTTAGCTGGTGGTTAAGAGGAGATGCCTGTACCAGCAGCGACTGTGGCATCCTGACGGGGGAAGCAGAAGAAGGATGCTCCCGGGAGAGAAATGCTGGGGGGCTGTTGAAACTTTCAGATCTCAGAGCATCCTCTCTTTTATTTACAGATCCCCTGAGACTAAACACTACTTTCCAGGCGCTGTGCCGCGTGTTATTCTTCAGCTGGGCTCCTTATCCTTTCTTCAAAGCAACGTGACCACACAGCAAACTGTTTTTGAGGAGTGTTTGCTGTTTGAGGTTAGAAGTTGAAACCACAGAGCTCCTTATCTTGTCTTTCTGTGCCTGTTTTCACATGAGCCAGCAGGGCAAAGGAGCAAAGCACCAGCAACCAAAATCTTCTTGCTCCACTCTCTCCACCCTTGTTTTTGAGGTTACAGCAGAAATACCCTGTAGAACATAGCTGCTGGCTCTCTTTGGTCTTGTTGTCCACAAACAAGGTATGAATGTGCTTCTGAGGGGTGGGCAGGGAGGGAAGGCTGGGAGCTCAGCTGGAAAGTGGGAAGCAGTCGCCAGCCTGACGTGGCTCCTCCTCAGTCCTGTCCTTATGGCTTAGGAAAAAGCTCTGGAAAGTGCAGATGGTTTGTTGTGCTGCCCTTCTCCCCAAACGGTCAGTGCTCATCATGTAACTGCTCCTGAGCCTTGAGAACAAATGTGTCAGGACACTAAAGCTGGTGGGAGTCTTGCCTGGTGCAGTGTTGGGGTCTCTTCTCACGGGCTGCGCATTGGTATCTGGTGTGGAGGGGTAGCAGCTGCCACTGCTGCCATCCAGATCAGCTGTAGTCACCCACTGGGTATAAATACATGAAGACTGGGTGTCGAGAAGAAAGAGACAATCTCTTCTCACATGCCCTGTGATAGGACAAGACTTTTAAGACCCATCTGGATTCATTTCTGTGTAATCTGTCTTGGGCTTTATGGTCCTGCTTGAGCAGGGGGATTGGACTTGATGACCCCTGGGGGTCCCTTCCAGTCCCTAATGATCTGTGTATATATCTGTGTAGCCTCAAGAGAAGACCTTGGGATGAGCCCAGGTGACAAAATCTGCTCTCCTGGTTTGATTTTAGACTACACATTTATTAGAGTCTACTAACAGGTGAAGTGGGCCACCTTCCCAGACAGGAATGGGGTCCCTGGGGGACTGTGAGTGCCTGATCCCTACATTACATTGTGCTCTGTTGGTACCTAGAGGACTTTTAAACCTCCTTAAGCTTCCCAGGCCTTGAAGGCATTGGGTTTGCCCATGTTCTGCTAATGCTCCATGCCCAACGCATAAAAACGTGATGTTTTTACACCAGGACAAGGATGACAATGCAAATAATTTTGTAAGGCTACTTGCAGCCAACCAGACAAGTCCAACAAAGTCTGGCCATACTGGTTTGGTACTTAGTCCTGGTTTTTAACAACAGTTGTACTTTGCTTCTGTGGTTTTCTGCCTGTGACCTTGAACTAAGACAGAAAAGATAGGAGGGTAAAATAACCGTAGTAGCTCCTTCGTTGTATCTGATACGCTTGCATTATCTCCAAACATCTGTTCCTTGCCTTGACAAGGTAGCCAGATGTTTCAGGATTCCTTGGGCAGACAAAAGCTGCCTTCTGTGCTTCCTCCCTGCATGTTTATCACATTGAACCAGCCCCATGTGGCACCAAATCTGCCCCAGAGCACCCGGAGCACTGGAAAGCTGATGATTAGGAGGAGCGGGCAGTGGGTGCAGGAGCTGAGGTGTGTTGTGCCTGGGAGTAAATCAAGAGCACAGCAGACTGGGCAGACTTCACCTCCTGAAGATCCCAGCTGGGTTCAGAGACAACATGGTTTTTCTAGCAGTAAATAATCACTTCAATCAAGGGATTGATTTCTGAGCACAAACGTTTGTAGTATTGAACGGCACGTGGCGTTCATTGCGTGCGCTCAGCCGCCGGCAGTTACACAGAAACCTGGCCTGGGAAACAGAATTAGTTCTGTTATCTGGAGACCCATCTTGGAAACACAGTCCTGGTAACGACCTGGGTTTAGGCCTGGCTCTCCGAAACTCCAGCTTTGTTCTTCAATAGGATGTCTGAGGGAGCTGTGTTTAACCAAACATTTCCTGCTGGCAGAAGCTGCTTCCGAATGACTTATCAAGCTCCTCATGAGCCCAGACAACGTCACCTCAGCGGGTGACTTCACTCAAATGCTCAGCCTTTGTCGCCAAGTCTACCCTGAACCCTGCTTCTCCTTCAGCTCCCCAAGTAATGCCCTGGTTTCACTTCAGTTCACACCTGTTGTTACAGCTGTTCCTCTCCCTGTTCTCTTCTTCCCAGGAAGACCCCTACCAACCCCAGGAGTCACAGGCACCGGCTCACGTCTGTCTTCTGTGCAGTCGAGCTGATGTTTATAGGCCTTCTGTGAACACCAAACACCAGGGGTCTAAAGTCACAAACTGCATCTCAAGTTGGTCTGTACATTAATTTCCGAGCCTTTACACATATTATCTTGTGATACCCATTTTGTGTAGTGATAGGACAAGGGGAAATGGTTTTAAACTGAAGGAGAGGAGGTTTACACTAGATCTTAGGAAGAAGTTCTTCAGTGCTTCTTCCTAAGATCTAGTGGAGATCTTAAGACTCAGGCGGAGAGACTCAAACAGATTGCCCAGAGAGCCTGTGGATGCTCCCTCCCTGGAGGTAGTCAAGGCTGGGTTAGATGAGGCCTTGAGCAATGAAATTGAGTTGAGAGGTGTCCCAGCCCATGGTAGACAGGCTGGATGGCCCCTATGGTACTTTCCAAAGTCAGCCACTCTTTGATTCTGTGATAGAACCTCCTTCCTATGGGACCAGCCACCATTTCGCTTCCCAGTGTTTTTCTCTGTAACATCACCACATTTAACTCATTTGCCTTGCTGGCAACTGGTCCCCATCCCCGAGGGCTTGGCAGGGCTTTGGGTTCACATTTCCATTGTCCTAGCTGAAGGGGTGGAGAGGGGTGATTGCAGGGTGCAATGGCATTGCCTCCCAGCCCTCCGACAGGTAACCCTGGCAAATGGAGGCTCCTAACAAACGTCACCATGTCACACTGGAAATCACATCTTCCAGCTGAAAGAGGGTAGATTTAGATTGGATCTTAGAAAGGAATTCCTCACTGTGATGGTGGTAAGGCACTGGAACAGGCTGCCCAGAGAAGCTGTGGATGCTTCCTCCCTGGAAGTCTTCATGGCCAGGGTTATGGGCAACCTGGTCTGGTGAGAGATGTCCCTGCCTGTGGCAGGGGGTTTGGAACTAGAGGATCTTTAAGGTCCCTTTCAGTGTAATTAATTCTATGATTCTTGGTACCTGCTTCATCCCCAGGCAGGTCAAGGTGTGATATCTCTGGGACATGAGGATGTCATTCTTTCCCTCTACTGTTTTACTTCTACCAGAACTATGTAGCCAATAGAAACCACCAGCAGCCAGGGCAGGTGTTGCTCAGCTGTGGCTACCTGCGGATTGAAGTGGCAGAGGGGAAGGGAGACCAAACAGCACCTTTGGTGGTGGCACTTTGTGGTGACGGTGTGAGTGAACTGGAGGTGCTCCTGTGCTGGGGCATCCCGACACGCAGCCTGCCTGCCTGAGTGCCAGCGAGGCACCGCTGCGAGTCAGCGTGAGAGCTGTGTCTCATCCAGAGACAGCAGGTCTGAACAGAGGTGTCTTCTCCTTCGCGCTGGCTATTAAGGAAGTGGGGTGACCTACTAATCTCACAGTTACGTGTGCACAGTCAAAACCTGTGCATCACACTCGGGTTTGAAAAGTACCCAGGAGTGAAAGGCAGCTTGTGGATGTGCGTGCTCACTGGTGCCAAAGGTGTCCTGATCTGCCAGCAGAGCACTCAGATACTGAAGAACATTTCCATGAGCTGGAGCTGGCTGAGGAACCCAGTGACTTCTCTCTTTCCATGCTTGGGCTTTTTTTGACAATTTATCTGTTGCCTGAAGGGAGAGAGGGAGGGACAGGTCTGGCAGCACTCTGATTCACAGGTTAAGAGTATCCTTCCTGCAGATGCTCACAGAGGGTGCGACACATTATTCAGGCACCTCAGGAGACAGAGCAAGCAGCTGGTATCTACACCTCTCAGAGCTCCTCACCACCTCACTTGTCAGGTCAGGGAGCAAAGCTGAGGCAATTGCTTTTGCTGGTCCTCAGGAGACATGCCACCATCCAACCTGCTCCACATCCCCCCAAGAGCCTCTGAGAGCACCCAGAAACTGGCACTAGCTCAGCCCTCCTTGTGCCCTCGGTGCCTTGGTCCTTCTTGCTCCCTTTCTCTGCCTTACTTCTTGCGACAACTTCCTTGCGCCGGTCTGTGGAAGCAGCTGGAAGAGTTTCACGCCTGCGGTGTTTCTCTCCCTCTTTATCCCCCTCAAAAGGACTGGATCTATTCAATCTCCTTTCCTTTTTCTCTTTTTCTTCTTTTCAGTGTAGCTTCTTACAATTCCAGCTTTTTTGGCTGACTTGGGGCTTGAAATCTGTCTTTCCCCTCCCTGATTCTTCTTCCTACAGTAACCCTTTGTGCACCATGGGCTTGCTATCTGCAAGCACACGGAGGTGTGTAATGAGGAGCACAGTGGAAAACTGCTGCCTTTGCAGCTCCCACCATCCCAAGTACCTCCCTTAAACTTCCAAAGGCACTGGAGGCATCAGCTGCATTGCTCTGCAGATGCAGACAGACAAGGGAAGAGCACGGGGTGCTGTGGCTACAGCAACTGTGCAGCTCCTCACTCTCCCATGGGCTTTTCCAGGAAAGGGTGGTTATCATCCCTGTGTCAGAGCTGCTGGCACATGAGGTCTGCCTCATCCCACAGCCCTCCTCATGCTTTGAGGGTTTGTCATGAAGTAACCAGCACCTGCTCTGAGTAACAGTGACTGTCCAAAGCCACCAGTGAAGAAACAGCCCTGATGCCCCAGCTAAATGCTGTTCCCTTTCAGTGCCTCACTGTCCTTTATCTCTTTGGGTTTTCCCTACTATTAGAGGCAACACTCAAGGAAGCCCATGGCAAGAAGTTTTCTGTGCAAACTGCAAGCCGTGCTGGCTCCATCCCACTGATGGGGTAGATGCACAATGACTTGGCACATGGGAGGACTGTGGGATCAGGCCCTTGGAGACAGCTGGGAAGAGCAGCCACTCTGTACTGCAGCTGCCTTTTCTCCCAGAGCAGCTGTGTCTCAGCCTTGGACACCTCCAGTTCTGATGGCATCAACGCAAACACATTTCTGGCCTCTTGTATCTTTTGGGAACTTGCCACAGTCTGATCTGGAAAGGCCACCAGTCAGCTGCTCTTCCATTTGGCAGACGCCTATGCAGCTGGGAGCCTGCACTGGGACACCAGTATGATGCCCACTACCAGCGAGCCAACCGTCGGCAGTTGCCTGAGCACATCCAGCGCTTGCAGGACACAGGTACCCACAAGCTCAGCCGTTGCTCTTTCAGCAGTGGTGGTTTCACATCAGAGAACAGTTAAAATGGGGCAGGATGAGTTATCAATAGGAACCATCACTGGGCTTTTACCAACTAGCCTAACGGCAAGGAGTTGCAACAATAAAGGCCATTTATGTTTATATATGTCCAGTAGGTCTGTGGAGCTTCTCCTCCCCCTCAACTCTGCCCCAGTGAGACTACACCTGGAATACTGTATTGGGCTCCCCAATCCAAGAGAGAGACTGGGGTCTACTGGAGACAGTTCAGTGTAGGGCTGTGAGGATGATTAAGGGACTTGAACACCGCTCCTGTTAAGAAAGGCTGAGAGAACTGGGGCTGTTCACTCTGGAGAAGAGAAGGCTGAGAGGGGATCTCATAAAGATCTAAATATCTGAGGGGTGGGTGTCAAGAGGAAGGGGCCAGTCTCTTTTCTGTGGTGCCTGGTAACACGAGAAAGAATAATGGTATAAGCTAGAACAGAGGAAGGTCCCCCTCAGTGTGGGAAGAAACGTCTTTGCTGTGAGAGTAGCAGAGCACTGGAACAGGCTGCTCAGAGAGGTTGTGGAGTCTTGTTCTCTGGAGGCTTTCAAAAACTGCCTGGATGCAGCTCTGTGTGGCCTGAGCTACATGGTCCTGCTCTGGAAGGGAGATTGGACTGAACAACCTCCAGATGTCCCTTCCAGCCCCTAACATTCTATGTTTCTGTGACTTTAACATTGTCAGTGAGGTGTGGGGCTGCTCTGCTGACCTCCCTCTGCTTGAGCATTTGAGTGATGATCGCGTGTGCTTCTGGGTGCCTTACGCCGTGCATACACAATCACACCATTGCTTGACACTGGAACTTTACAAATTATTAGTATTGCTGCTACTGCTGCTACTACAAATGAATGTTTATGCACTGGCACCCCTTTTCCAAACAGCCAGTGCCTGATGGTTTGAGTCAGAAGCCATGCTCAGCACATTGATTCCTGGAACAGATCCCTGGGTGCCACAGCTGACCACCTCAACCCCATGATGTAGACTGGGCAGCTCTTTCTGGTTTCATTCTCATTCAAGAAATGTATTCACCAAAAACATCTCTTGCTCATCTGGAATTTCGTTTGGGATGTTTAACGAGCCAAAGGCAACAACACAAGAGCCATTCTTGAGGTCACTTCCAACGTGGTATTCTACAAATCTATGAATCCTTGTTGGACTGACCATACTCACCCATCTTTTTTTAAGCAAGCCAGGTGTTCCCAGCTGCCAGCCCTGCCAGGTCTGCTCCAAAGTCCCGGTGGCACCATGTGGGACAGACTCAACGCCTGCAAACCCAGCTGGCCACAGCAAAAGTGTGCAAAAGCAGAGGGTGAAGGAAAGACCCCCACCAAACAAGAAGTAACTCTCCAGAAATGCTCCTTCCTACTTTGACTTCACTGTTTTTATCTAGATTGTGCTTTTTTGTTATTTCACGGCATTTCATTAGTGCTGCACATTATATAAGAGTGTCTTACTATTTTTTATTCTGTTTCATTTTAAAACTATTAAAACCATCTGCCACTTAGTAAACACGAACATATTTTCTTTTCTAGATCAAAGTGTCTCCTGTCTGTGTTGCAGTCGAAGTTTGACATTATTTTTTTACAAGATAGGAAGGAGACACTTTGATCAGGTGCCAGAATCTCTCACTACAACAAACAGGCAACACTCTGAGCTAGAAGCGATAAGACGCTATTATGCGTCGTGATGATTTCATGCCATGTCAGCCGTAATGTTAAGAACCCACCCTACATCACATGAAACATTCAAAATATCAGTGTGAAGCTGCAGGATTTTTGTAAAATGAACAATTTGTGGATACAAAGCATTTCTTCTGGGGTTTTTTCTCTACAGAATCATAGAATCATTATGGATTGGAAGGCACCTTGAAAGATCATCCAGTCCAATCCCCCTGACACAGCAGCATCACCTAGACCAAGTCACACGGGAACACATCCAGGCAGGTCTTGAATATCTCCAGTGAAGGAGACTCCACAACCCCCCTGGGCAGCCTGTTCCAGTGCTCCGTCACCCTCACTGGGAAGAAGTTCCTTTCAGCCAGTCAGTACCTTCTGTCAAAAACGCTCCATTGGAGAAGAATTCTGATGGACTCAACATGAAAAGCCTTTTTCTTGAAAGCTTTTTTAATACACTAAATATTATTGTCTCAGTCAGAGAACAGAGGAATCTCCTGCTGTCATTTTTGTCCTTCCTAAATGAATTCATTGCTTGAGGACTATTTCATCCGTGTTCCTCAGACACACAGTCCCCACCCCCCCACTCCATGCGCATGTTTGCCGTTTACCTAGGACGCAGGATGCCTCCAAGGAGAGCCCCTGGCTCTCCAGTAACACAAACAACTGCAGCTACACGCTGGGGAAAAACAAAACAACCATGCGGAAGACCATTTCTGTCTTCTGCATGCTGGAGAGGAGGAGGGCTCTTCCACAGTCATCCATGCCAACCACCCAAGCGCTGAAGAGGGCTGGGCATGAACCCCTGAGCACATGTGCTCGCAGGTGGAGCAGGTAAAGGCAACCAGCCCCTCTTCCTGCCCCTAAATGTGGGTCTACTCCTGCTTTGTCCAGAAAAGCTACTCTAGTTTCACAGGTGGACAGCCACAGCTACAGAAGAGTTAGTTGTCTCCAATGGACATGGCAGCTGGAGGCAAGAGCTGCTGTCCGGAGTAATTGGCAGCAGAGGGGCAGCAGCCTAGGGAGTCTGGTTCACCAGTGGGGAAAGACTGGCATTCCTTACTCAAAACATGCAATTTATCTCACCCTGGATGAGGTGAGAAACTGGTGCCTGGAATTTGCTTCTCTACAGTGATTATAATAGAATAAAGACGTGTCTGTCACATAAACCAGACAAACCTGCAACAGAGAGAAGTCTGACTGCGTATCAGGCTACAAACGATCACAAAAACATGAAGGGGCTGGCCAGAGAGGCTCTGTGGTCTTTGTCCGTGGAGATGTCCAAAACTCAGCTGGCCATGGTCCTCAGTGACCTGCTCTGATGCTGGTTAGCCCCACTATGAGTGGCCAGTTGGATCAGATGACCTCCACAGGTCCCTTAAAAGTTCAGTCACCTACATCTATACTATGACATCCCTACAATTATGTGGGATGAAACTCAGGAGATAACTAGTGTCTGGTTTGCCTCGTGTCCTTACCTGCAGCCCACTGCAGCAACGACATCTGCTGTGCTGGTGGTGGTGCAGATCACCATCTCCCACACTGCTGAAGACAAACCACTCCATCCTCCCAAGAGAAAAGGGCCTTGGCTTTCCACATCACCTCGTTCAAAACACACGCTGAAACCAGTCTGGGGTTGCAGGGTTTGCACCACATCACCTCAAGTCAGGAGACCCCAGGCAGCGCTGGTCTGTGAGCATTTTGGCACGGGAAGTTGTTTGTAGAAATAAAGTCCCACGCTGGTTCAGTGTCAACACGTGGCTGCAGCACAGCAGATCTTGCGTCAGCATGTGCCATAAAAACAGACCCTGAGTGCAGGACACCTCACGCTTGGGTCTTTTTCCTCCTCTGATGCTGTAGGTCAGTGGGTGTTGCAGTCCCAGGTACGAATTCCCAGCAGTGGAGGAGCAAAGGGAGCTCAAGGGAAAATCAAACCTTACCTCCTCTTGCTCCCTTGTAAAATGCAGGCAGTTGGGAGCTAAAAGCTGGAGGACTGGGTACGTTTGTCATTCAAACCCAGCGGTGGGTACTTTCACGTGCAATAAATCATCAGGGAGAGGAAAGGGCAAACTTTTGGACCCTGGCAGGCTGGAGGGGCGTGCTGGGCATTGCAAATCAACCGACAGGAATACAAGTCAAGTGTTTTGATCCCCAGGGTTCCCTCAAAACTCACAGCTTTCATGTCTGTCTTTTTCCTGAAACATTACGTGAAGGGTGCGTCAGCACAAGGCAAAGCCAGTTCATCCTGGAAAGCTGAGAATTCAGCGTTTTCTTCCCCATGAGGAGAGGAACTGCTTTCCACAGGTGTACTGTTTGTTACTACTGGTTGTCAGTTGGCACCTCTTCCCCTTTATTTGTCCTCCCTGGGCAAAAATCAAAGCCTCTCCCAGCATCTTTTACACTTGAGGACCCCACAAAGTTATCAGTTTAGCTTGTGCTCCTTCTTGATGCTGGGTGACTCCACCGACCACAGAGCCAAGCGCGCTCTCCTCACCGAGAGAGGGAAACCACTGGGCAGTGGCAGCCACAATTCCCAAAGAGCCCATCTCTTCCCAGATGAACATATTATGGATCCATGGCTGATATACAAGGGCTTGCCAACAAGTCTGAAACCTCTAAAATAATCTCCTCTCTGGCCCAGCCTGAGGACCACCTCATGCCCAGGAGCAGATGAGCACCACATGGCACCATGAGCCTGTGCTGTTGCAGGAGGCTCCATCAGCCATGCCTCTTCATCTCAGTGAAGGCCTTTGATTTGAGGTAGTGAAGGTGGTAGGGGTGATACACACCAGGGCAATAACCCTCTGTGGCAGGGGGGTTAGTACTAGACAAGGTCCCTTCCAACCCAAACCAATCTATGATAAACAGACTTCACGGGCACAGCAGGGACTGTTGAACAAGTGCAGAATAGCCTTCAGTGGCAGCGTTTGACAGCTCCCTCAGCTGTGCTTGGCAGTGTCAGTACTGCCTGGAGAGCAGGCAGCAAACACCCCACCCTTTGCTGGCAGAAGGTCCCATGCTGAGCTGTACCATACGTCGATAGTTCTGATCCAAAACATGTCATTTAAACACATTTTTGTAAGATGCTCATGCCTCTCTCAGCACCAAAGACATCTCCAGAAGGACTGATCTATTTTCCTGTTGCCCCTTGCTCCTCATTAAGCAAACAGAGCAGGAAACACTTCACAATTACCTGCTCCAGCAACACCCCTTGACTTCACCTTGTCAGGATGCATCTGCTGGGGCAACCACGTACTGCATGTTCTGCCTCTCTGTTTGCATGGGTCAAGGTAACAGGCTGTCTGCACAACCACCTTCCAGATGGAGCAGTCACACATGCATCCAGACCCTTGTTAACAGTTGCCAGCCTTAGGTGGAACGTGAGGAACGCCTTACGGGTGACTACAGGGCTGCAGTGTTTTGCTTCATGACTTGGCTGACAGTAGAGTAGAGCTGTCAAAGGAATTGCCCCCTTGGACACCTCCCTGCCCACACACTTCAGCACAGGTGAGATGAACGACACGTCCTAACAGGTTCATGATGGACAGTTATAGTTTCATAAGGCCCATTTTCGGGTCACAGAATCTCTTTGATTGGAAGAGACCTTTAAGATCATCAAGCCCAACCATTAACCCAGCACTGCCAGGTCACCACTAAACCATATCCCTACCTTCTGGTTTTTTAAAATGTTCTCTCTCTCTCCTCTTCCGCACTCCTGATGTAGCCCTGCCAAGGTAAGAGCACCTGTAGAGGGCTGGGGATGGAATCATCACTGCAATGATATTGATGTCTGTTGGGTTTTTCTCTTTGATAATTTTCAGTCTAGTTGATTGAGAAAGTGATTGCCAGAGGGAAAAGACACCAAGGTCAGTGTTTTCTCTTGACTCTTCATTACAAAGCGCTACCTGAGCTTTGGCAAGCTTGTTCTTGGAAGACTCCCATTTGTCAGACCTCCCCTGACCATTGGGGCAGCTGTGAGAAAGCACCAGAGGCTGCAGGGTGGCCATTCCCCCGGGCTCTGATGGGCACTGGCCACGGTTGCTCTGCTACCACAGAGCACTTGGTGCTGTCGCAGTGGCGCCGATGTTATATATTAAAACAGCTGTCCTCATTCTGAAGGGGTGAACACCACTGCTTCTGAAGCAAACCCTAGTTTTGAGGGGTTCAGTAGAACTGCAGCATTGTGCCTCCCATCCCCCTCCCACTGATCTCCTCAACTGCTTGCACAGCTACAAGGGTGCAGACGTTTGCCTTAGCCCGTTTTGTAAATCAGGTCACAACCTTAATTCCTGCCTTAAGGAATAGGTTGAACTGCTTGATGATCCAGAGCAGTGTCATCATTTACTCCCTCTGTAAAAGTGATGGGTATCACAGCTTGATTATTTCACAAGATCACAGAACATCAGGGATTAGAAGGGACCTCAAAAGATCATCTAGTCCAATCCCGCTGCCACAGCAGGATCACCCAGACCAAGTCGCACAGGAACACATCCAGGCGGGTCTTAAATGTCTCCAGTGAAGGAGACTCCACAACCACCCTGGGCAACCCCTTCCAGTGCTCTGTCACCCTCACCGTGAAGAAGTATCTTCTCATATTAATGTGGAACCTCCTCTGTTCCAGCTTCCCTTTTCCTACTATTAGATGACACTGAGAAGAGCCTGGTCCCATCCTCCTGACACCCACCCTTCACATGTTCATCACTATTAATGAGGTCACCCCTCAGACTCCATTTCTCAAAGCTAAAATGACCCAGCTCCCTCAGCCTTTCCTCATAAACAGGAGTGTTCTACTCGCTTCATCATCTTTGCTGCTCTGCACTGGACTCCCTCCAGCAGCTCCACATCCCTCTTGAACTGAGGGGCTCAGAACTGAACGCAATATTCCAGACGCAGTCTCCCCAGGGCAGAGTAGAGCGGGAGGAGAACCTCTCTCGATCTGCTAACCAGCCTCCTTCTGATTCACCCCAGGATGCCGTTGACGTTCTTGGCTACAAGTGCCCATTTCTGGCCCATGGTCATCCTGGTGTCCACCAGGATCCCCAGGCCCCTTTGTCCTACACTTCTGAGTCACCAGACAAAACACTGTGGCACAAATACACTTGTTGGAAGATAAACTAACACAATGGATTTAAGACTGAATATCCAATCCAACATGGGCTTAAATATCACTCTGCTGTCACACACACCCCGAGCAAGATTTCAGCCCCATTTTAATCCTGTATTTCTTTTCAACCCCAAACCCTTAATTCACGTGTTGCCAGATCAGGGCACCGTAACACCAAAGGCAGATTGTGCTGCAGTCAGATCACAAGAACGTGATTTCAGAGCTGTCAGAGCATCCAAAACTTTCGAAATCAGAATTCATTAAGTTTAAAGAAGCAATTTTTGGGTTTTTTTCCTCTGATTTCTTGCTCGGTGTCTTGTAGCTTGTTGGTATTTTAAGCTCTTTTCCTCAGAAACTGAAGTCTAGAAGCTGACTCATTCTTAAGCGAAGGAACAAGTCTCAAAGGAGCAGCATGACTTCGGGAGCTCAGATTTTAGTGGGAACATCAAATCTTTCTGTCACTATGATAAGCCCGTCAGAAACTAGCAGGGCTGAAGGTGTATCCTGGGTTTGCTTCTCACACAGATCGTAGCCGATGCACAAAGATGCCTGTACCGACTGCACTGTGTACGGCCGAGTTGCCTCACGGGCCATCTTTGGAGTAAAGTACAGCCAGAAACAGTGTTTTGTGAAAATTATGAGAAAAAGTAGAAGATGCTTTGCATATCCCTCTTTTTCAAAAGAAGGAAAGACATCTGTGGCTGAGAGTTTCCACATACAACATCTCAAAAGAGTGGGTATGCTCTTGCTTTCACTTAAACCTTCCCTTGGCTGGGCTGGCTTCAGCCTGTCAGGATGACATCCCAGTCAGAGACAGCAGACCTCTGTGCAGAAAGGAGAGGGAGCCACGTAACGATGTGCTCTCCAAGGAAAAGCCAACAAAGTCGTGCTAATGAGGGATGCCCACATCCCAAGTCCTCTCCTTTCTGAAAGCAGATAATTGCTTCCTTTGAGCATTCTAGTGGGCTCGCAAGAGTGGTGAGAAGGAGGAGACAAGGTCGGCGGAGGACACCACACTGGCTGTGCAAGCTTATCTGAACCTTCAAGGGCAAGGATGCAGAGGAGCCCATGACGCCAAGTAGAAGGCCAACAGCATGGACCAAGGCCAGCATCAGGCTCCAGACATGCTGTTGTGCTGGGTCAAAAGCACTTGGGTGCCTGGGGAGACAGGCTGGAAAGGGACAACTGTGGAACAACTGCTCTTGGAGAGCGAGCAGAAGGATGGAAATGAATCCAAACTCATACCTGGCTGACAGATCCAAAGGCAACTCTAACACATGGGGCATCCAGTTGCAACCTCCAGTTTGGGAAGTCCCAAAGCTGTTGGCAGTTGGAATATTAGAAGATGCTCAGGTACCAGGGCAGCTTCACGTCTCTCAGGTGGCAGCTGGAATGGCAATGAACTGCCAGACTGTACTAGGAGGCCTCTTTCTTCTCCCTGGGATGGACTGGGGTGAGATTCTCATGACCAACACCAACAAAAGAAACTCTGTGTGTGCAGAATTGCCCTCGCCTTCCGCAGGGTGTTCTTTATGTCTGCGTTGGTTTGGGTTGGTATTCTTACGGTGTTACCCATTCTTCTTGATTAATTCAAATGCCCAGCTGAAATTTACCTTGAGAGAAGGAGGAGAATCTGACCCTCTTATGAACAACAGACTGTAGATATGAGAGAGTTTTCCTCCCCAACTTACTAATAACTGATACTTGTACTTTCACGTCCCCCAAAAGAAGAGCACGGTGAAACGCAGACACCACAGCAGCGTAGGATGATTTTAGCTCTACACCAAGATGAAATAAAGATGCTTTGGAAAACTGGAACGTGCTCCCCCAGGTGCCAGGGTGCAGCCCTTCCCTTGCTCTGTGCCTCAGCATTTGCTGGAGACATTAAGCCCTGAAAGGAACGTTGCAGCTCCTTGAAGGAAGGGTGGGTGGGCAATGCCAGCTGAAAGCCTCCTTCCAATATAATCTGGTTTCACAAGCTCTCCACCTCCTGATCCAACGGGCTCAGCCTGGATGGCCTGGGGGGTCTGGGCACATACCTCTGCTCTGCCAAAAGCCAGGGTATTCAGGAGGAGCAAGTACAAGCACTGCAGGCATCAAACTCCTTGCTAGGAACTCTTTAAAACAGACAGAAGCCTATACTAGACCTCTGCCCTGTAAGATTTCATTTCATTCATTAAAAAACCAGTAACATCAATATCATGAAAGGGGGGGGGGAAGGGGGGGGCTCTCTTTTCAAGCCTTTCTCAGATTGCCTCTCCTCTACATTTGTTTCACCACAGCAGTTTGGCCCTGGCATCTGCTCCTGCATCTCCCTGGCTAGAAAGGCCACCAAAGCAGCCCAGAGCTACAGCAAAATCATTCCCCAGCTCTGACATTTCCAACGTGGGTGCTGACACCCAACAGGTTGCATCAGAATACAGCTTCTCCTCATCACCTTCCTCTACCCTACATGTATCTGAGCAACCCCAGTGCTGACTTACTCGCGTTCCAGCATCGGTTAGAGCTACTTCAGTTTTCTCCACAGGCACTGGCGACACAGGTACTGCTGGCCCTTAGAAAGACCAAATGTCTTTATGACCCTTGAGTCGTAAATAGCTGTAACTGGCTTCTGAGCCAACTGCCCATCCTGGCTCAGATCCTCTACATGAACACAGGGAACTGCTGTTCATGAGGAGAATGTCTGAACGGCATCCACCACCACGGCTCACCAGATTTAAAGTTAGAGCTGATGGGCACAGGGACATTTCCCTGCACTGTCTGTGAATACTTACATGTCCATCCTCTTCTCATCCTCCTCTGAGACCTCGAGCACTTTCATTGTCATCATTTGGGTGGATCCCTTACAAAGAGCAGATGAAGAAAGCCCGTGTCTGCAGGGCTTCGTTAAATCCTACACTTAGGGGGTACAGACACACAGAACATGCTGCACTGTTACGAACCCCGTTCGCTTTCTCCCATCCCAGGTAAGCATTAAAATCTGTCTCTCTGGCAAGCAGAAGGCAGGAAAGTTTGAAGTGAACTGCAAGCCACATCCACACCCTGTGCTCACCTTCACTTTTCACTTCTCTTCAGGTTTGAGGGTTTTGTCAATTGCATCTTTTCTACAAAGCCCATGTGAACATCCCTTTCTGATTTCTTTCACTTGTGATTGTGTGAGCTTTTGTACTCAGTCCTTACACCACCTCTAAAGCTCTTCATAACATCATTGTGGAGCATTTTTAAACACGGTTGTGGTATGTGTAAGGGCCCAGCAGAGCATCACTTGGAGGTCATCTTTACCTCTAGGACCATGGGAATATTTCCAAAGGGTTGTTTCTCACAGAGGCTCACTGGTCTAGCCTGTCCAGATGGTGGACCTCACCTTGGTCGCCTCATAGAGTTACTGCAAGCAAGAATGCTATCCCCAGAGCAGCAGGCACCTGGGGACATGCCCTTAGAGCACAGGAGACTGAAGTAAATTGGTGTAAATAGAGAAATCCAACTTATTTTGATATGGATGTTCTATCAATTCACTGTGGTTTTGTGCCCATGTAAATGTACAATAATTTAACCCAGGAGCATATCTGGCTCCTTCACGCACCCTTCCAAGGCAGAAAGACACTACTGTGCATCAGCCACTGTTGATATGGTATAAAGCAGATCATGTGGCTGCAGAGTGCTTCCAAGTTTCTAACTTCTTTACTGTTTTGCAGGAAAGAAGAAATAAACTCCTGCCAGTCCCCTGTAAGGAATGAGTCCTCATTTCAAGCTTGTGTAAGCAGGGATGGTGGGGCAGGGAGGAGGATAAGGGGGTGGCAGAAGTGCTGGAAGAGAGCCCTGCAAGCTGCAGCCCCAGCAAGCCCAGAGCATGCAGGGCATGCTGTTCTGGCAGCGGCCAGTTCCATGGAGATCATGAGTTTAAGCACATATCTAATTGAATTGCAGATGTCTTTTCTGATGGCTATCTGCTAGCAAAGCTTTGATTAAAACAGCAGCAGAGAGGCAGAACAGGCTGGTTCTCAGTAATAAAACTAATGGAAGGAAGAATGACCATTTACTGCAGCCTCCACAGGGAGCATAATGCAGGCAGATACTTTAAACAAGATTTTGGGGGAAGATCTGGGCACTCAGCAGAGACACCAGCTTCCAACTCCTGAATGTATGTTGGACTAGAAAAGGGCTGACAGTAATTTAAATAACTCACAAATAAGCTCATGTCCCTCACAATCCCTTCTCCTCTATGAACAACAGACTTGCTGTCCTTTCTGAAGGAAACACAGGTTTGTTCCTCTTGACTTTGTGTCTTAAAGGGGATCAATTTTAATTGCTGCCCTTGTTACTTCCAAGATGCAGGTGGATTTACCCTGGACTGGCACTTGCCAGATCTCAGCCCCTCACTGTCAGTGCCTGTAGAGCTCTGAGGGAGAACTTCAACAGAGCAATCAGTCCACCCGAACTAGAAGGCTGAATATTTGAGAGTTGTGACCTTTTATTTTTTTGTGCCCGTAGCCAATTTCTCATGACAACTTGAACCACATCCAGTAAGTCTCACCACACACACATCGCTGACTAACTACCCCCACCCAACGCAGCTGAAGAATCAAAGTTAAGCTTTGAGATGACCTAAGAACCTGGCTTAGCTCAGGAACAAGGTCTTCAAGAGCTGTTTTCCCTTTCCTCAGCTGGCCGTTACACTGCACCCGAACTCCTGTTGTGCTACATTTTCAGAGGGCCTCTTGGCCACGTTCTGCTCAAACTCTCTTGCCTCTTGTCCCAGTACAACTCTCCTGGGGGCACCTCAGTGATGAGCCACCACCTGGGACACAGTTTCAAGGAAAGCCATTGGAGTTTTGCTCATGTTCCCTTTTGAACTGCTGCCCTTTTCCAATGTATTTTCAATGTAAGGAACTCGGTTTGCTCAGGCTTTAGCTTTTAACTTGGTTGTTGAGCTTGGCTTTGCTCCTGTTGGAAACGAGGCCCTGATTCAGAAGGGCAGTTGCCAGTGTCTGCTGGGAACTCCTTGCCATGGGTTTTTCAAACGTGCCGTTTGCTGGCCTCACTCAGCTCACACGAAATGCAGTCGAGAGAGTCTGCCTACTCATTGCAGGAAGCACTTGGTGCCAGCAGCAGGTGTTTTTCAGAGTATCCTCAAACAAACATTTTGAATGCCTAAGCTCCTTCCAGACTTCCCAGGAGCTCCCTCCAGCAATCGTCCTCTGTTTAGTGCGACACATCTAAAGATACACTGACCAGCAATGGCTGAAATTGGGCTAATTCCCAGCTTAGGCAGAGCCTTGGATCTGCAATTTCTTCACTCCAGTAGAAAACTCTACAGAAAGTTAAAATGTGTAATCCCAAAGAGAGAGAGAAGAAAAGCAAGAAATAATGCAAGGTCTGTACGATGTGACCTGTTACCAAAGCACTCAACACACTTAACAAGAGGTTCTGCAGATGGCATATATTAAGCTAAACAAGCATGCCTGCAGTCAGAGAGCTCAAGCACTGCTATTTCACTCCAGAAGGAATAAATAATAATTAAAATTCTTTGTCTTGAGATAAATACATTCAGCATAGCTACAGAAATCGAGGGTGGCAATTCCCAAATAGCCTCATTGGGTTCTTTCTTCAGCTGAAAGACGGGAAGCTGCCTCCCAGGCACTGATTTATTCCATAAGAATCAGGGAGAGGCATCTCTAAGGCACTGCATTTACTCTGCTGCTGCTGCTGGGAGGTTTTGTCTGGGTACTCTCTGGGCAGTTACGTTTGCAGGAATGTCACTGAAGCATATTTCTCCTCCCCAAGTATTTCCAGAGCCCTCAGAATCTGGACAACCCACACTTGCCTTCGGATTAATTGCACAGATTATTTGTTAAAAAAAAGAAGAGAGGGCACAAGAGGAGAAAATACAGCCACTTGGTCTCTGTGATAATTTACTTGTATCAGTTCATCATCTTGCTGATACAAACACAGCAAGTGCGCAGCTAATTGTCACTGCTGAGTGAAATGACAAGCAGCCTGAGCACAGGCTGAAGAGTGACTGAATTGGAGACGCACGGAGAACGACAAGCCTGACGTACGAAATCACATTTAATTTAATTCTCACTGTGGATGAGAACCTGAGTGTACAGAGGTGGTACAAAGAAAAGACGACACTTTGACTATTGATAACATTTGAATTCAAGTGCTCTGAAAAAATGGTTTGTTCCAGAACAAAAGCAAAAATCAAAACAATTCATTCCAGAAGTATTACAACACAACCGGCTGAAATGTCTACTCTTTGTTTGGGTCTCAAGTGTAATTTTAGTCAGTTTGAATCAGTTTCACGGAGAGAGGCTGCTCTTCTGACAGAACCATTGCCAGAATCTCGGCAACAAAACACTGCCTAGCGTTAGCAATTAATACACAGCCCCCAAAACCATTTTAAAACTACCTGGTACCTACAATGAAATTATTGGATTTGACACACTGGGGCACCACGGACTCAAATTATTAAACTGTGACCTAGCCAAAAGCCTTCAGACTTCCAGATGCTGCATGAAAGAACGCTTAAACAAGAAACAATCTTGGATTTACAGTATGATTGGGCTGTTCTTTAAACAAAGTAAAAGAAACAAACCCCAAGGACCATTTCTGTTTTAAACAAAAAAATAATTCTTTGCAAATTTTGGTCAGTGAAGGGGGGTGAAAAATCCTACCTGCATGCTAAGTCTGACTTCGTGTGTACTCAGTACTAGGGCTTCAAAATTGCAAAAGACATTCAGAATAGAAAGGCAACTGAAACAATTAAAGCCATTTAAAAAGCTCCAAAATTAGCATTCCTTCTGTTGGATCCAGATAATTCAAGTGCTGTTCTGCCACAAAGGCTATCATCAATTTCTAATTTTAGCTTAATCCACCAAAAAACCCCCAGCAAAACGCATCTGACATTTCTCTCCAGCATTTCCTCATTAAGAGCACTCTTAAATTACACACTGAAATCTCAAGCAAGCAAACAACAGTTCACACTCCCACAGAGACACGCTCGTGGGCACTTTGATACGCTAATCCCAAGAAAGGCAATGCCAGCACTTGCACGGAGTGATACAGCCAAGCAGTGCTTGAGAACCTACAAAAAATATTGAGAACCTACAAAAAACAGCTTTGTAATTAAACTTTACTTCTTAAATGCAATTCCTTGTATTCTAATGTTAGGATCATAGAATTATGAGGGGTTGGAAGGGACCTTGAAAGATCATCTAGTCCAATCCCCCTGCCACAGCAGGATCACCTAGAACAAGTCGTACAGGCTCTGCTTTCAAGGTCAAAGTACTGTCCTACTACGTAAGAGTACTGATCACTTTATGTCATTAATTGCAAAGTCTCTAAGTATCCAAAATACTTAGCGAGCTCCTCAACACCAGGAAAGACAATCCATTGTAAATCTGCAGCTTCCTTGGCTCCCCTGGTTTCAGGCCACCAACCACTACCCAGCGAATCGTCTGGAAAACGGCAGGTATAGACTCAGTCATATTTTAATCATCACCACTACAGAGGAAGCAAGTTATTTTCTTCAGACCGAAGGGTAAGTGTTATCTTTGCACTGAACTGGAAATTCAACAGTTTCAGAAGGCCAAGCTAATGCTACATGCTAAGTTTGCATGATCTTGACTCACAAAAGAGTTTGAAGTAATCAAGATAAGGAGTCATGGGAGTGAAAGCAAGAAACTCCTGGACTTGGAGAGATCAGGCTGGTCATATCCCAAGTTTTCTGAGCCAAGGCAGTGCTGGGGAAGCTAATAGCCACTGCCTCTGCCACCTAGAGTTAAGGGTGTTGGATTTGCTCTCAGCGTGGGACAACCCATGCTCAGGCAAGGGTACGGTTTGCTGCTAGGAAACAACAGTTGCACTCATGGCTGATCGTACAGCAGACGTCTGAAGACACCCAGCAGTCCGGACTGTACAGGACTGCACCAAAGCATCCAAAGCTTTGCTTTGCCAGGCCCCTATACAGTCCCCATTCCTTCATTTGACTTTGTGCTCACTGTGTTTTTAAAACATTTTTAGCATTTTTTGCTGAAGCTGAAGTTAGGAAGCCGTCAAGCAGGAGCTAGGCTTCCTGACCTCACTGCTCACGTAAAACCGCATTGCAACAGACTGAAAGCGACTGCAGTTCACAGCAGTACAACACACAAACAGTGATTTATCAACATTGTATGCTTTATTGAAAGTTGACAAGTGCAACAGTTAAATACATTGACGTGTTACAACTGCTTAGAGAACATGCACAAAAACATATGCATACTACTATACAGACCATATGCAAAAAATCCATACTGGGAAATCCAATTTTTATCATTTTTTTTTTTTTTCCTAATTCTTTGCTAGCAGGGATTTATAATTTTTGGAGTGGTTTTTCCTGTCTGGAACCAAACTACAATGAACAAAGATTTACTTCAAGATAATCAGCAGCCAGGGAACTTCAGAAGTTACACAAACAGCATATATCTGCCAAATTCTGAACAGTTGCGTAGGTGCATTCTTATTTATGTAGCATTAAAAAAAAAACTTTCCAAACTTCTTCAGATCAGCCAATGAAACAACTAAACTTCAATCTGTACAACCTAAATAGTTACATTTTCTATTTTACAAAGTAATTACACTAAATACACAAATATACAGTAGGCAAATAACCTTCATTGTAATTACCCTATGACCCAACTGTACGTCACCTACCTGCTTTCTATATATAATACAGCTTTGTGCACCTGTCCACTGATTCAGAAAACGGTGCAAATATTTGCACTTAAGGTTTTAGGTGACTAGTATTAAACACTGAATTTTACCTTTCTCCCTCTTCCTCTTAGATCCTATGCACCAGTCCTCACTTTGGAACCCCCGTTTACTACAGGGGATTGAGCCATCACTTTTTACTCCAAGCTACTTCTTCATAATTCCAAGCTTGAAAGCACTTGTTTCAGTTATATCACTGGATGAGTGTAAGATTTAAAGCAAACCAGAAAAATTCAGGCACACAGCTTCGTTTCTCAGGCATTTGCAGAAGCTGCTCAAGTCCCCAGTGTACTTGTGCTAATTCTCTGGAAAAAGTTTATATTATTCAACCAGACTAAGAACAAAGACTTCTTCAAGCCAAAGGGAGAAGAGAGGGAAGAGAGAGACAGATGAATGCGTACTACAGAGAGGAGAAGCCTCTCCTGGTGTGTGCAGGGCATGGATTCCTCAGTCTGGGTTGAAATGTGCATTGAAATGGATGAAAGGTGGCTGTGGTGGATTCCCGATAGTCCTTCTCACTCTGGGCAGTCCAGAGGCTGGCAATCTCGATGGCAACATCTTGAGCTACGCTGAAGGCCCTGACCCCTGTGATGCCGGCTGAGCTGGCTGCTGTGTTGTCCCTTGTGACTGCGAAGAGGAAGGCGGGGAACCAGTCTGCAGCTGTGCTTGGAACTGGGCAAGCTGCTCGGGGCTGGCAAGTGTTTTTAGCAGAGTATTTTCTTGCTCCAGCTGTGAGTTCTTCTCTATCAGCTCTTTGATTTGCTCTTTGAGGACCTCCACTTCCTCCCTTACTGCATACATCAAGTGACTCTTTACCAGATCCTGAAACACAAAACAGCATGTGCGTTAGGACAGCACCCCAGTGCCAGGCCTCGGCTCCCACCCAGCTCAGCTGGAGATGCAGTGGATCCTCCACCTCCCCAGCTTCGGAGCGGGACAGCCGGTGCGCACCAAGCTCTGCTCAAGCGCGGTAGACCATCCCATACCGAGGGGCCAGGCCCGCGCCCAGCAGCCCCTCAGTGGAGAGAATCGAGCCGGGCAAAGCCCCCTCGCAGTGGGCAGGGGTCGCGGTGGCTGTGTCAGGGTGCGTGTGGGGGTGTCACATCCCGCCACCGCCACCACCCCCGCGCACACGTGCGTCCCCAGGCGGGCAGCCGACCCCGCCCCCCGCGCACCGGCTGCAGCCAGTTCTCGGCGCAGGTTGCCGCATTTCCCTCCCTCCCGCCGGCCGTGCGCGGCCGCGGGTGACGTCAGAGTGCGGCGCGGCCAATGGGCAGCCGAGTTATTTATAGCCGGGAGTTAAAGGCTCGCGGTTTGCCTAGCAACAGCGGGCAGAGGCTCCCGTGAGAGCGGCTCACGGCACCGCTCCACTAACAAAGGGAGGGCGGCCGGGCCCCAAGCACAGCGCAGTGGGACCGCGCCGGGTGCTGGGCGGGGGTCGGGCCGGTGCACCCCCACCGGGATCGGGACCGAGCGGCGGGATTCAAAAATAAAATGGGAAGCCTGCCCCCGCCTCAAAGCGCGTCCCTTTGGGGGGTGGTCGGGGGAAGCCCCCACAGAAATGCCCCTCTCTGCCCCAGCAGCGCCCCTCCCCCGCCGCCCGGATCAATCGTTTGGAGACAGCAAGAGCCCAAAGCGATGCCGTCGTTGATACAGAAACGTGCGCATTCCTGCCCGCAGGAAACCTCTGATCAATTAAAAAAACTCAATAAACCACCCCCACTAAAAAAGAAAATAATAGAAGCACCCAAAACCGAACCGGTGCCGCCGCTGCCTCCTACTCCCCCCAGCCCCACTGAGGTTCACCCCCACCCGCCGCATCCTCATATTGTTTACTGCTTTAAACACGGTTTTCTGCCTCGATTGGTACGTACCATCGCTTGCTCGATTTTGTTGTCGATAGCTACCACGCTTGCACCAGAGGAGCTGCAGGAGAAGAAAAAAAAACACACAAAAAAATCCACGTTAGCTGCATCTGAATTATTTAGGAGACGAGAAGCGCGGGCAATGGCAGCCGCTGGCTAGGGCAGTCATCCTCACGCTGCCCTGCCGCCGTCTCCCCGGGATGCTCCGATGCACCAAAGCAACCCGCGAAGCCGCCCCGAACCTCCCCCCCCACGCCTGCAGCAGTCGCCGATGGATCAGACAGCCCGACAGCCCGCAAAGATGGAGCTGGGCTGCGGGATGCGCCAGCAACGCAGAGGATGGAGGGCAGTCCCGGACAAAGGACCCGTCCCAGCGTTCACCTGCCCCGCTCTGTCAGAGCTCCGCGGACACGACACTTATTTACCTACTGTCGAGCCTCAGGGACGAGTTGTCGGTGCCCAGCAAGGACGATAAGAAAGAAATCGAGAAGTGTCTCAGTTGATAAACTCCTAGATCCATTGCCACTGCTCTACAACATTGGGCATTCATGCAAGCGCGGCCACCGACGCTCTCTGCAGAAACCGGCTCTCCCCGCTCTCCGGGGCAGCTCCGCCGGGCGGGCGGGCGGCGGCGGGACCCTGCGGGGCGCGGGGCTGCGCTCGGCCAGCTCCGAGGTCAGCTCTCCGCCGCGCTGCACAAAACCGGCCCATCCCGGGCCCCCCCATAATTTATGCGGCGCCGACACCGCCCATTGGCTGCGGCGCGGCATGGGCCACGCCTCCCTATTCCTATGTTCCCCCTGCCCGCTCCGTCGCATCTCATTAAATGTTCCCCCCGACCCTCCGCCCCGCAGCGCCCACGGTAACGGCAAGACCGTACTCAGACCCTACCCTTCCCTCCCCTTCCCGGCATCGTTATACCCTGGCACGCAGGAGCACGGCTCACCGTAACGACGTGACCCACGGGAACGGCGAGGCACTATATATATAGATATTACATCTATATATAGTGTCTATAAATACATGTATGTCTGTGCGCGCGTGTGCGTGTAATGTCAGCGGCTGCGGTGCAGCGGGGAAGCCCGACCCCGGCCCGTTTCCAGCCGCGCCGCCGAGAGGCTGTCCGTGCCCGCGCCGACACCGCCACCTGTCGGCAGAGCGGCAGCGCGGAACGGGCCGGGCCCAGAACAGCCCTGCCCCTGGGTCAGCGTTAGCGCCCGCTCCCGCGGCTGCCTGGTACCACCGGCACCGGTGCGGATTGCCGCGCTCTGCACTGCCCGTGAAGGGTGGCGAAACCGGGACACACACATGCACCCCGAGGGACACCGCATCTCAAACTGTTCCCGAAGCCCTTAAACCTGCCGGAGCCGCCACGATTCCCTTACATGGGCCCATAGAACCATTTATTAAAAAAACAATAAAAATCCATCAGATCACACAAACAGCCACCTGGCACAACCCTGCTGGTCTCTGGCAAAGCAGCTCACATCCTTCTATAGCAGCAGGGAAAACGCCTCTGCACTCAATTTCAGATTGGACCATACAACACTTACATATCTTAAAAGTTGCACCACATGCATTAGTAATTTAGGAAAAAATCTCTGTTTTAACTGTGGTGTATTTCTCATGTGTCATGGAACAGAACCGCTAACGTCACAGACAGTCCAAGTGTTCCTTTTTACCAGTAACAGCTAAGGAGAAGATCCAAGGCTAAACTTGGCCACTGCAAAATACTGCCACAAGAAACAGCCAACCTCTGAAACCACTATTTTCTAGACTCGCGCTTCCGTTAGCCATTACATGTCCTAAAAGCACAAAAATCAAAAATCTCTTCAATTCTCCATAGCTAACTTCTCCAAGAACTAGAAGTCACATCTATGTTACAGGTGCTGCTCTCAGAGAAGCAGGAAAGCCGGGAGGTACGGAATAATCATCTTAAAGCTAAATTTAGCATTTGCGTATCTGCATCATCCTTCTTAGATTATTTATGTTGTCCCAGTCTACTATTCTTTCATTCAGTAATGCAGAGCAGCACACTAATCCTATTCAACAGAGGGGGCACATTTAAGAGCAAGGGTTCCTCTTTAGCTGCTTTTCCGGTACCACAGATGATGCACAGGACCTCACAAGGACTCACCTTTGATCCCTCCCTTTGAGTACATCTGAGTAAGTTGTACGGGATAATACCCAACAGGCTGAACATTAAAGGAATTTTTTTAAAAACCCAAACCCTTGCCTGTATTTACTTGCAAATGTAATACCAAGTAAATTAGAAGCAACACATTAGAAGACAGCATCGGGCTACATATCCCTACCTCCTGATGGGCAATCACCAGTTATCTGGGGGCTTTCTCAGCAGAGGTTACTTCCTGTGCACAATGGTAGTCATCACATTTAACTCCAAAACAGACATTTCATAAATAACTCCTAAACTGCATCATCTGTACTAGACTGTGTCAACTCCTGTCCTAGACATCATCTTAATCTTTTACGTAGGGTAAAACACTAAAAATAAATATTTAAAAAAATCAGTAGAGTCTCAACTGGTTTTATCAGACACCAGACCTTGCAGATACGTATGAGAAGGGTTTATCTCAGAGTGGAAAAAGGGTTCTGGGGCAGGAGTTGGCAGTACTCCTTCAGAGGACTTTAAACTAGATTCGAGGGGAGGTGAGCACCAGTGGGACAGAGCTCTGGTCTTAATGAAAACCAGGTGGCCTCTCGCTGTCCTAGGGTGAAATTGGAATGCTCAGCTCGCTCCCTGAAATGCCTGTACACCAATGACACAAAGCTGGGTGGTGTGGCCAACACCCCAGCAGGCTGTGCCGCCATTCAGCAAGACTTGGACAGGCTGGAGAGCTGCGCAGAGAGAAATTTAATCAAGTATAACACAGGTAAGTGTAGAGTCTTGCATCCGGGCAAGAACAACGCCAGGTACCAGTACAGGTTGGGGACTGACCTGTTGGAGAGTAGTTTAGGAGAAAGGGACCTGGGGGTCCTGGTGGACAGCNGTTCCTGTGTGACTTGGTCTAGGTGATCCTGCTGTTGCAGGCAGATTGGACTAGATGATCTTTCGAGGTCCCTTCCAATCCCTAATGATCCTATGATTCTATGATATGACTCCTCATCACGGCTGTTACTCAGTACATCAGAATTAACCAAACGGCAGCTGGACACAAGCTCAGGGGCAATCTTGGTCTCCTGATTAAGATAACCAGTAAAGGACAAAGTAGCTGTTAAAAGTGCAAAGTCCTGTCTCTGCTAATTAAGTTCTTAGAAAAGAAATTGACTGGAGATAGCAAACTCACATGCCCAAACAGACACAACCCTATTGTCACAGGATAGACAGGGGATATTTTAATGCCTTTTCAATTGTATCAGAAAAAACCCAGAACCATGGAGGCATTCCAAGAGGCTTGCTGGTGCTGTTGTTAATTATTAAATGCCATCACTCCACTTACGACAGAAAAATTGTATGCTTTTCAGACTAAATTAACAGTAACACTACCACCTTTAATCTATATTAATAAATGTTCTTGAAGAGATCACACATGATGCTAAATCTAACTCCCAAACTCTTCCATTAAATTCAGTGGGCTCTTAGCAAGTTCCTTCGTTTATTTTTAGATGCCTCCAAGCTGAGTTGTGATTCAACAACAGAAAGCTGTCAGCTATGTAACCAGAACTGCATATCAGTATGCAAGTTCTGCTCTGCCCACCCCATAAAAAAACAACAAACCAGAAGTGTTCCTTTATGGCTGAGAACACTCGAAGCTTTCAGATCATATAGGAAATACAAAAACATGTCAAGTACTGTTCACACACCAAACTAGGCAGGGGTGGAGCACCACTTATGTATGATGTTTGCTTCAGCAGCCTGTTGTTTGCCTGACAATGATCCCATATTTGAAGGCTGGGGGTTTGTGCTTGTTTTATAAAAAACCATGTCATTTTATGAAACAGAATCATAGAACGGTTTAGGTTAGAAGGGACCTTAAAGATCATCTATTTCGGTCCCCCCTGCCAGGTTGCCCAGAGTCTCATCCAACTGTCCTTGAACACTTCTAGAGAGGGAGCATCCACAACCTCCCTAGACCTGTTCCAGTGTCTCACCACCCTCATTGTGAGGAATTTCTTTCCAATATTTAATCTACATCTACTCTCTCTTAGTTTGAAGCCACTCCCCCCTTGTCACTAGATGCCCTAAATCTACGGAAAGTAATCCTTCAAACTCCCTTTATCTTTGCTTCTCCTGCTTCATACACCCTCCTGCCACCTCCACTATGACATTCAACATGCAGTTCACTCAGATTATGCTGTTTTGACTGACTCACCCTCCCTTACAGCACTAGAAGGGAGTCAAGATGACTACTGTGTTAACTGAAAACCTTCCAACCGCCTCTTTTAGCGCCCTCATTAACAGATACTACACGATAGTAGAGACTCCCGCAAATGCAAAAGCTTGCAACTTTACATTCCTGGGAGCAGAGCTGAGAAAGGCTGCAGAAATCCTCAATTCCATACAGCCACTCTGGGTCTGCACCGGGCTGCATCAATCTGTGTCCGTGGATGCACCTTGTGGAGCACACCCCACATGTCCACACACTGTGTAAGGTAATAGAAAAAGACTTGAGTTACTGAGGAAAAAGCAGGGGAGAGGACAATATACTGCTCATCAAGTAGCTCACCAACATATCTGATAGTCAAATAAATTACCTAATTAAACTGAAACAGATGTTGTAGTCAGACTTCTTAGCACACTTCACCTTTTGTAGTGTTTAAGTTCTTAAACTTTGTTTCTCCCACTAAATTTATTCACGCTAAGCACTTGAAGAAAGTGCTTTTCATCTTAAGCACATAATGAGCTAAGCTGTGGCACAGAATCATTTATTCTCTCTGCAAGTCTGGTTTGGCATTTTTCTGTGTGCACATTAAAAAACCCTCTTCCTTTAAAAATTCATCTTTCAGGGACCCTGTCAATGTATGTTCCCTTTAGATGCCAACACTAAAAGCCCCAGACAGTCATCTCCTGAACTTAGTCAAAAAATGAGTTTTATGTTTGTTGAGAAACCGTATTAGAAAGCAGGAATTTCTGCCACAGTACACTTTCATCTCGTGCTACAGGCAGGCTCAGGTTCTCTGGACTTCAGCTGCAGTTTTCCAACTGTATGGGTACAGAATACACTGGAGAAGCTGCCAAATACATTTTTTCCCCAAACTCATTAGTATTTTTTAACAGACTAAGAAAAAAAAAAAGACATTCAGATAGTCTAAATAAGGATCACAGAATCTCAGCCAACTTCCTTTATCAGTCCCAAACTTGCAGCTAAGATCTCAATTTAAAGAAACTGAGCCATCAAGAGCTTATTGCTCAGTTCAAAAAACTACCATATTTTATTTCTAGTTGGAATTCTGTGGATTCCAATTTACATTCTTCTCCTAAAGAAGAGCCTCTTGCTACCAGCTATTACTCCATCCCCTTTCCTAAATGTGTGCTTCTTCCCCCACAGTAGAGTTATTTACATCTAGGATTTGTTCTGCTAGGAATGGTGGCTTAGTTCCACGAAACACAGATAACAGGCAAAGCTATGCAAGATGCTCATGAAATGAAGTGCTATATTTGTGTTTGGGGGTTTTTGCCAGATGTGCAAGCATAGCTAAATAAATATTCAGCAGGAAAGACATAAATATACACCCTACTGTGGTTCTGGAAATAACCTGACAGTATCTTTAATCGCAATCTATACACAGAAGTATCATGCTGAGCACTCTACTCAGGAGACAGAAGGCTGCATTTAAAAGCAGAAGATAACCATGTAAGATCAAAAGACAAACAAGGAGTTGTTCTGACTGGCTCTTCTGAGAATAACTTTTCTTTTTTCTAGGCAGCTAATTGCTAAGTCAATCCCAGTTGTTTTTAATGAGAATCATAATGATTCCATCAATTTTAATGCTGACAAAACAAAAAGTTCTGTATCAAGTATCTGGCTATAGGCTAACACAGAGATAACCCACCCTTTACTGGTCAGAATGAACTCTGCAAGGAAGCATGAGCCATCTTAAAGAATCCTGATGCTTAGAGAGACTTGTGGCATCCCTTTTCCTGAGATCATCCATACATTACTGCTGAGCTATGAGGATGGGATGAAGGATCTTGTTCTGCACACATCCATTGAGTTTCAAAGTCTCCTCACAGAGCCAAGTGATGTCCATTATAACTCAGAACCTGAAATTGCATCCAGATGCTACACAACCTACATTTAAAGAGTCATAAATTGGAAGTAATATCTAGTTTGGGAATCACAGGCTTCCTTAATTTCATTCACTTTGTTAAAAGTGAGAGCCCTCTTCAATAATCCAGATACCCTTGAACAAGAGCTGCAAGTGGAAAAGATCCACTCACTGTGTTAGCATCCTGTAAGTTTTAAGTAAGACATCTGAGAGAGGAATTGATTTGCTTTCCTCCAGAAAGCTGCAAACATCACTCTACATAGCGTCACTGTCCCCAGGATGGAAAGGGTTAAAATCCCTTTAATGCCATAAAGCAGGATATGTAGAAAAGTGACAAAATGCCACAATCTACATTTCACTAGCCAAAGGACTGACCTGAAATTCATTTTACCTTCATGTGAAACTGGTTTAAGTAGTGTTAGGATCAACTCATACAAAGAGCATTCAATCCCTCAGTCTTATGCATAGCTTCCACGTGCTTTTTGTTTTTCCTCAGAGCTGAGTAGAAGACCTCGGAGTAAAACCCACTCATTTAATCCCACTTGTTCCAACTGTACAATGACAGATTTCTCAACCAGGTACTCAACAAATAAAATCAGATGGGAGGAAGAGTCACTAAAGCACTTCATGTTATACCTAACACAAAAGAAACACAGCAAGTACAGAAAGCAGAATGACAATGACCCTACAAGCATTTGGAAAACTGAACTTCTCTGCATTAAAAAGCACCTCTGACTCAGGGGGCTGACAACCCAGGAGGGACTCGGAGACAGTGGCTGACACCCATCCACCCTGCCCTACCGTGATAGCACATAGGAAGTTTAAGTCATCAAATTAAAACCCAGCCAGTTTAACCTGTCACTGAGAAGGGCCACCTTTTATTATTTTTTTACACTATTAATATTTTCTACTTCCTTAAGGCTACTGAGAAGTCACACCAAGTCACACCAAATGGGAATACTACTCAACGAGTTGTGCTAGGCAGGGGTGGAGAACCCTAAGTCACTCCATTTCCCCTGTACAGCTTAAACCCATTATACTTTTTTTAAACAACTTAATCTCTGTCGTCCTCTTTTCTCAACTGCTCCCTTTCAGCTAATAATTTAGTCATGTTCATTAAGAAATTAATTACATGACATAACAGCTAATCTACACTTCTCACAGAATACTGCTTTCCCTTTGATGGCCACTTCGAGTCAACACTTGAAATTCAGTCTCTATTTCCCCATGACAGTATGTATCACACTAAAAGCCAACTTCAAGTTACCAGGAACAACTCCAAAACCCTTGCAATTTGCCAGTGTGGGCCTAGGAATTTTGGAAGCTTTGCAGACTTCATTAAAACCAGTCAAGGATGATCACAGGAGAAAAGTTCAGAAACAAAACATGAGGTAAAACTGTAGGAATGGAGCACCCAGGACATGGAATACTGTCTGCAGTGAACAAGGATGAAGGTATGCCATCACTTGGCTTTGCACGGGGCAGATCACTTGCTACCACTCTGTTGTGCAGAACTATTTTAAGGCCATTTTGTTACACATGCTCAAGAGTAAAGACAAAGTGAGAATTCAATATCACTTTTCTTCCTTGGCAAATTTACTGAGACAACAGATCTCTGTCCAGTAGTCCATTTACATCCTATAATTTCATAGAATCATAGAATCATTAGGGATTGGAAGGGACCTCGAAAGATCATCTAGTCCAATCCACCTGCAACAGCAGGATCNATCTGCTAACCACCCCTCTTCTAATCCACCCCAGGATGCTGTTGGCCCTCTTGGCCACAAGAGCACATTCCTGGCTCATAGTCATCTTGTTGTCCACCAGGACCCCAGTCTTTCAGGATTTCAGTCTCTGCAACCACTGGCAAATGGCTTTAAAGGTACCCGCAGCAACAATGAACCTACAGATTTTCAGATCAACCTACAGGCTTTCAGATTAACTTCCCTGGCTTTAATATGTACATTATTTCAGAAATTCACAATATCATATTTCCTAATTTCTTACTTCAGTGTGCCTAAACCCACAGCTTATCTTTTGGTGACTTCCTACAAGATTTAGAGAAAATTTAAGACCTGCTGTGCCATCTATGCAGAAGCACACTTTAGCAGGCTAAAAATACTCTGATGTATTTAAAAGTATTTGTTTATACCTGAATAGAAACTCATTTACAGAAACCAAACCTCTTGCACCTCCACCCGTTCAGGAAGCATGGCCGGAATTCAGAGAAACATGTAAGAATGTGATTTCATTTAGTAGGTTTGTTGCACAGTGTCCTGAAGTCAGGATCCCCTTTTATCAAGCACTCAGTCAGGTATTTGCTGGCTGGGCTTTTCCCCCCACAACCCCCTTTCCAGTAGAAACAAGGCTATGAGAGGAATGTGATGTATGCCTACGCTTTAACGCAGTATGGCTTTGAGAAACAGGTACAGCTAAATCCTGGAGTGGGAAAGCGCTCTCAGGCTTCTTAATCCAGGCATAGCTTCAGGGACTTAGAGACACAAATCCTGCTGACTCACAACTGCAGAAATCCCAACAGAATATCTCCATATAAAAAGAAACAACCCAAAAAACCTATATAAGCTTGTCTCAGAGAAGGAAGAAATTGTACAGCAATACTAGTGTGAAAACGAACACAATATACCAGGGACATGACAAGACTATGAAACAAGGAGTGTTTAAACATGGCTTTAAAAATTGCCTTAAGACAGATAAAATGTGTATTTTAATCTGACTTGAATGTGCCTTATAGCTTTAGAAAGTTATCGCCCACATCAGCACAGCACTTCTTTCTTGTAATCCTGACACAGTGAAAACCAAAGAGAGTCAGAACACAGATGTGCCAGCTCAGCATATTTTGAACATGTCCCTGGAGCATCTTCTAGGCCAGTGACTGCAAGTGGCTGGCATAGGTCCACATTATCTACAGAAGACCTGTGTATCCTAAAGTTTTCATCCTCCTTCAAACCCTACTGCTCCTCTAAAGGAATATGAGGGAGGCAGGAGAAAGCCCTCCTTTCCCACAGGACTGCATGTCCCAGCTTATGACCATCAAGCACCTTAAGACTGGCAGATCTGTGGTGAGGCCACACAGCACAGACATAACTGACACATTCAGCCACCCTTGAAGCCACATATTCTGCAAACAAGCAGAAGCAGATATTCTTCTAAAACACAACGTGCTAGATTACAGTATATTACTTCATACCTGTTCAGTACCTGGGTAATCACCTTAATGCAGAACTGGATAATCCTGTTTAGGATGCACTCCCTAGTACTGCTGATGCCCATTTTCTGTTAGATGCTCACCTAAAATCTATGTTTCCTTAGCTCTTTCAGTAGTATCTTGTACAAAACAAGGTCTGAGCTCATGTATGTACTGTGTCAGGCATCTAACACTTCTTGAAAACAATTACCTCACCCTCCAGAAACCACTGTCATTAAGATGACACTTTGAACCACTGTGGCTTAAAAAAAAACCATCCTCAAAACAAGACAAAACCCCTACAATAACAAAACCCAATCCAGTATCAGAAGTCTGAGATGAGTAACACATTTAGTAACACATGGGAGTCCAAAACAGCTCCCAGGTATGTTTCCTCATTCTCATGTGGGGAGTTAGCCCAGATGCCCAGTGGCCACTCTTGCACAGCATCAGTGTGGTGACCTACACACTGCTGTCAAGTTACAGGAAGGAGAAAACACCCTTGCTACAAGACAAGACTTGAGGCCCCCCCCATTCGCTTGGAATCTGTGGCTGCGGCCCCCTTCTCCAAATGTTACCCAAGTGGAAACACGTTGGAAACATTCGGTAACAAGTAACTCACCAGCATGGCCAGCAGGAGCCGGGAAGTGATGGTCTCCTTGAATTCTGCAGTGGTGAGGCCACGCGCCAGCACTGGGTTCAGTTTTGGGCTGAGACCACAAAAGCCCAACATGGTTGGCAAAGGTCTAAGAGAAAAAGCTTTGTGCGGAGTGGTAGAGGTGACAGGGGCTGTTTAGAGAAAAGGAGGTTGAGGGGAGAACCCGAAAGGTGGTTGCGGAGAGATGGGGCTTGGTGTCTTTTCACAAGTGACAGGCCACAAGTGCATCAGGGGAACTTCAGTCTGGACATTAGGAAAAACTTCTTCACAGAGGGGTCAACACCCAGAAGGTGTTTAGAAGTCATTTAGATACAGAGCTTAGGGACACAGTTTGGCAGTGGGCTTGCTACAGTTAGGTTAATGGTTAGACTTTATGATCTTACGGGTCTTTTCCAACCTAAACAATTAAATAATTTTATGATTCATTGGTGGAGCCCAGGAATCACTGCTGCACGGTCCTATCAAGCACAAAGGATGTCACCTCACCATCCCGGGAGGCCTGCTCCCACACAAGGTATAAAAAAGGGGAATTCCTCTGACTCTTCCCAGCTACTACTAATTGCTAGAGGCCTGGGGCATGTCGACAGTGACATCAATCAGCAGTTCAAGTACAAGCAGTCAAGACAGCTATAAACAAAAATATTTGTAAGTGAATGTTTGAGTCACAGGGCAGCAGTGGTGCAACTGAGATCAGCTCCTGCCTTGAATTAGTTTGCCCAAACCTGTTTTTCAGGCCCATTTCTGAAGAACTCAGCATTTTAAAAACAAATCCTTGATAAACTGAAAGAGGTAAAGAAGAACCACTGAATTGATTCAGCAAGTGGGGTTGCTGAAATATACCGACAAACTGAAAGACAGAGGCACTTCAAAGGATCCTTGAAAACCTTGGAAAGACTGAGACAATGTAAATCTAGTAAAAAACTACCTTAAATACAGAAAGTGCTAGGTTTCAGGGGATGCAATATTTTAAAGTTTTTGTATCAGAGTTAATCTATTTAATATCTGCCTAATGATGAATTAAAGTCTGCCTTTTAAAAACAGTAATAATCACAGAATCATTTATGTTGGAAAAGACTTTTAAGAAGGACTACTTCATCCCTACTGTGGGTTTTCTATCCCTTGATACCAACAGGTAGAGGCTGGATGCCCTTCATCAAGGAATGCTTTACGTAAACCTAAGTTCAGATAGGCATGATCTCAGTATAGCAGCACAATGGAACAGTAGGTTTTGTCCCTGCCTTCAGCACTGCTCAGGTATTTTAACCAAACACAGCCCACTTTAATGATCCCAGAGTTAGCAAGGGAATCTAGCATGCTTCCAGCTGATGTCAGAGGCTGAAGCATCTTGTGATGGTTGGTGTCCTTCCGAACCCACCAATACCACTTCCCTCCAGCTCATATAGTCTGCATTTCCAATCAAATCAATATGCAGGATATCTCAACAGTATTAGTTCAGCATGATTCTGGAGAGGGGATGATAAACACCACCTCTCAAGCAAAGACAGCCACTTGTTTGGAGTCTGCATTACAAGAGCAGTAAGAGCTCCTGTACACCAATGGAACCAACATTTCCAGCTGCTCAATGGTAGATAGCTTCCCAGCACCACATTAAATACAATGGATCACTTTTCCAAAGCACCTTGTCTACCTCCAGAGCCTCAACTCTAGTTTCTTGACTTCATTCTGGCAGCAAAACTTAAAATTAATATAAAATATTTATTTTTATTATAAGTAAAAGCCCTTCTTCATAAGTGAGTCAAGTGCTGTAAGCTGCACTTGACTGCAAGTGGGAAAAGATTCACCAACTGTGTCAGTAGCCTGAAAGTTTTAAACAAGATGTCTGACCTGGGAGTTGGTTCTCTTTCTTCCAGAAAGCCACACACAACTGCACTCTCTCTCAAAATTAATTACATCTAACCTGCAGAAAACCAAGTGCTTCTTTGGATTTGACCCACATATTCAGTAGGGTAAATTTTGTAAAGAAATTAACCCATAAACAACACTAGCCAAGAACATCTGCAACAGAGGGTAAGGTTTCTCCTTCATTTGCTATTTATGGTGACGTGAGAGTCAGCCAGCCTTAATTCACAGAAAAACAACTAGAGCAAAACCAGATCACTGAAAAAAACGAAGGTAAACAGGACGCCGCTTGCTGAGTAATACAGGAGAAAACAGCCACATTTTCCATATAGTGTGGACAGAGGCAGATTTTGGGTTATGACTAGAGGTGCTAAATCATGCTGCTGTGTGTATCAGTAGATAACAAAAACCTTTTCACAATGAAGAAAGGTTAATGAAAATCATGTCTCTGCTCCATCGCACTTTCTTGTCATTATACATACAACACATAGACCGGAATAGACTGTTTCCTGCTATGAACCAAACTTGTCACCATTCCTTTCTTTGTCAAATAGTATGTGGTGACACAGGTCACTGTTGTATACACACTGCTGAAGCAAGAGACTTGTCATAATATTGCTACTGCTGTTACGAAAAGATTTCCATTGCACTGGTCCCTTAGATGTTCAGATGAATTTAGTGTCATTTTTAACATTCACTTTAATAAGTTCAAGCATATTTTCAGAAACTTTCAATTGCTGACGAGATTAAAAATTAGTTCTTAAAGCTGTCTAATGTAAAAAAATCTGTATTGTTTAAGGAGGAATATTCACAGAGGAATCCTATTCTCCATAGGCAAGAGTATCAAGTGAAATGTAGTAATTGGTGTTTGTCAAAATTCACAGAGGAGCAAAAGGTTTGGATTTGAAGGGTGTGGCACAACCACCACACCAGCTCAGAGTTCAGAAGTTATGAAGAATTCGCGTTCTGCACTCCCTCCCACACACAGGTATTTGCTTTCTTTAAACAGAACAAACACTCTTCAACATTAAGAGTCAGGGCATATTTCCCCCCCCCCCCATATTAAAAAAAGGGAAATAAATAATCCTCCTCTTTTCCTGAGTTACTTGGTATTTTTCTTAGAAACTAGAAGGGAACCAGATGAAAACCATGCACTTCATATTTCACTGCGTATATGGAAAAGGAAGTCGGTAAGTGTAACTTGCAGAATACCAAGGTGTGCCTCAATGCCTCTCCAAACTTCTAACAAGACTGATTAACTAAACTTTTCTTGAACACCTGACAAGACAGAAGATGGTATATACCACATATGAAAAGAAATTTAAAGAATATTAACTTTTTTGATAAGTTTCAGATCATGTAAAAATTACCATGTTTCGGTTCAGCATGATGCCCCTAAAGATTTGGAAAAATTGTAATAACTTTTAAAATGAGGACGGAAAAGTACGTTACTGATAATATTGACTATTGAAAATATTGCAGTAAATATTTTTTAAAGACACATAGATGTTCAGTAAACAAACAAAACCACTCTGCATGGCACAGTACTCCCAACTGCTCTGATTCTCCTAGCTTGAAATAGTTTGAAATAATTTTAACAAGTACCAAGCACCCTGCCTTTGAAAAAGCATTTTTAAATACTTGCTCAAACAGAGCACTAAGAAATCACTAAAAAAAACCCAAGAGGAAAGAAAAGTAAATCAAGCATCTAAAAATTAAAAGCTTTATAAATACCTCTTTAGATGCTGTTCCAGATCCAAGTATAATACTTCCATGGTTATTTGGTCAGAGTCCTGTCTCTGGAGAAGTGTCACTTGCATTGATGCATGCATCTAGTACCTGCCCAGTAGTTTCCCCCAGACGGAGGGCTTTAGGAAATACCTCTTGGTCCTTGGCACGCGTAAGATTAGCATTAGCATTCCACTATTAACCACGGGTCTCCTGAACTCCACAGCACTTCAAGAATCACAAAGCCTTGTCCGTTAAAGATTATCCACTCACTTCTATTCAAAGTTTGCCCAGTTTAATAGTGGTTGGTCATGATCAACAAAAACAAGAAGGGCAACTAGCGATGACACTACAGATCCTGAGACCACGTGACAGTCTGTTACATAAAGCATCAACAGCGATTAAAATCTTCATGATTAGGTTTTCAAATCTGAAACAAATGCATCTTCTTTCAGCAGTGCCAAATTTGCCAACTCTCAAGCTGATTCAGCATGGCCTCACTTTTTGTAGAGCACGTGTTAATTGCTACAGGTAGCTTAATTCTGCTTTGAGAAAAAGCAGCCAAGTTGTACTGCTCCTCAAAGCAAAGTTCTAGTGCTTAATTGGTGACAGTAATTAGACACAGAACTGGCAGTACACAGTTTGCCAAAAAGTATTTTACACTCAAAAATCCTATCCCTGACTCATAACAAGAATTGGTGATGAGTTACAGACATCCATCTGGTTCATGCGTCAGTCTCCTGCAGACTTGATAAAGATGACTCATCACATATCGTACCAAAATTAAATCAAATATTGCATATTCTTCCCAAAAGAAATACAGATCACCATAAGGAATTCCTGAGGCACTGCAGTACTGCAACACCACGTAACCACCAGCCCACCTGCACAGCTACCATTACCCAGCACATTCCTTCCTCTATCGTGGTGATCACTTTGCAGTGTGAACCTAAGTTGACTTAGAGAGTGAACAAGATTCACTTTTCTAATTTACAGTAGAGCTGGGGATAATCCCCTCACCATCAAAATAGCTGGCTACTTGCAGCACATGTGCAGGAACCCCACCATTCAAGAGAGCATGGGCATTTATGTTACACTCCTGCATCACATAGACCACTAAACTGCAGAAAGAAAACCAGAAGGCAAGCCCAGCGAGTGTTAGTTGGGTTTACTGCTGACTGCTAAGGCAACGTCAGATGAGTTTCCTCAAGCAAATTTCCTTTGTAAAACTTCACAGGAAAGAAACAAAATGGAAGGGCTGAACAAGTTGGTTCAGAGCACAACCATTGAACACTCAGCTGTACTTCTGTTGGACCTTCCTGAGGCATCTAAGAGGTTTGACTGATAGTCAAAGAAAAACAGGTATTCGACAGTGGAAATAAAATAGCCTGGGAGACATAAAACCAACCCTAGTTATCAGAACCAGTAATTCCACCATCACACAAAGGGAGTTAGGAGGTTAGGAGGTAGGAAGAGAGCAAGCAAGAACACCACAACAGAGCAACCTGTTCCTTTTAAAGCATACCATGGAGGTTAAAGCAGAACTTTGCCGTGTTTCTCTCATTACATAAAGTCCCATCTCCCTTGACACAGCATGGAAGCAGGAATCAGGCATGGCTCATTTGAACATTCTCCCCTCATTCCCACCATAAAGCCATGGAGGTGGCACCACTCAAGTGATGAAACAGTTGTATTCCTGGATCTTGCTGCTTGGAGAAGCAACAAACAGGTTTATGAGCCTTATGAGAAAGGTGTTTGCTCTGAATGCAAAGCTACTCTTGAAGAAGCCAAATGGAAACTCAATTGGTACAACTGCATGTAAATGAGACAATAAAGGGGCAAATGATTTCAAGGAAGTGGATTTTCAGCAGGCTAGGAGCAAAGAAATCATCAACTGTAGGAAGGAACAACTATTAAGATGAGTTTTATGCAGTGTTACTGAACAATGCCAATATTCAAGGTAAAATGTAACTTGTAGCAAGGGATCTTGCTTATTCTAGAAAGCTGAAGCATCAAACAAACTGACAGAACTGCTCTGTTTCAAAATGAAAGGCAAATATATTAACATGCATGTGTGATGTGGGATCGCTGCGTATAGAGTCACAGAATGATTTGGGGTGGAAAGACGTTAAAGATCATCCATTTTCAACTCCCTGCCATGGGCAGACACACCTATATTGGGTTGAACAAGGCCTAGCCTGGCCTTGAACACTTTCAAGGAGGGGACAACCATAAGTTCTCCAAGCAACCTGCTCCAGTGTCTCACCACCCCCACAATAATGTCTTCTTAACATCTAGTCTAAAACTACCCTCTTTCAGTTTGAAATCATTACCCCATATCCTATCTCTACACTATCTGATAAAACGTCCCTCTCCATCTTTCTTGTAGGTTCCCTTTAGGTACTGGAAAGACATTACAAGGTATCCCCAGAGCCTTCTCCAGGCTGACCCACACCACTGCTCTCAGTCTGTCCTCACAGGGGAATTCCTCCAGCCCTGTAATCATCTTCATGGCCCTCCTCTGAAGTCACTCCAACAGGCACGTCTTGTGCTGTGGACAACAGAGCTGGATGCAGTACTCCAGGTAGGGTCTTCACAACAGTAGAGCAGAGGGGCAGAATCGCCCGCTCTTGATGAAGCCCAGGATGAAATTTGCTTTCTGGGCTACGGAGTGCACATTGCTGGCTCCTTCCCAGCTTTTCATTTACTGACAGACTCAGTTGCTTCATTCTGCAGAGAAGCAAGTGTACTGCTGTGCCTATGAAGAGATGCCATAGGCAGGCTCCATCTCTTCACACTACTTGCCCTCCCTCACACGTCAGCCTCAATTCTAGCTATGACTTCATAGTAGTAACACAGATTTATTTGATGTTAATTCTACAGGTTATGCCAAATAAGATGGTTTCCATGCTACTGATACAAAGAGCTTCTAACTCATCACCTACTTATTTGGGGGTTTTGTGCCCTAGGAGTCTTACCAGTTCCATTTACGACCTCCACGAAAACCAGCCAAGGGTTGCTTTGCTAAGTTACCAGACTGGAACCAAATGAAATGTTAAATCATAACCACTTCAGAGGGAGGTATTCCAGTAAGCAATTTGTTTTCCTCTTAAGCATTCCCATAAATTTGACAGTTCTGGTTACAGCGCATTCAAGTAATTAATTAAAAGTATTGTTCAGTTATGCGTAGGTCAACAACATACAGGTAATAGAAGCCACAAAGAAACTGTAAGTCAACTGGATTAACTAAGTGAAGGAACATTTTTACTGCTTTGAAAAACAGCCTCTAGCTGCAACCGAAAAATGCCTGAAGTACAAGTTTCTTTCTTCTCCTGTCACATTCAAGAATTCAGCACCAATCTACACTTTCCTTCCTTTGTCCTGAACCATTTGGGCTGTTACGTAAAGTGACAGATTGCACACAGATGAATTATCACTGGAAGTACACTGGGATGTCAGATACAGGCAAGTTTTAGCATTTAATGAAACAAAAAACAACAAGATTTAATGCATGATAGCACCCCTGCACCTAGGTCCCCCACTCCTTCCTCTGCACCACCCTCCAGCCCATACATCTTATATCCCCAGGGAGGGGGGAGCATATTTCAATATACTTAACTTGTACTCCTTTGGCTTTAGGAAAAAACAAAAGCAAATGTCAGCCCAAGTTTAGCTTTAACCTGGCAAGTGAATGAATCTGGCTGGCACTCAGCCAACAGAATTTACGGTTTGTGTCGGTCTGAATGAAGCGTGGCACTCGAGCATGAGCTCCCCAGCACGCCACACATCACTGAGCTAGCGGCCATACCTTCACGGGGTAAACACTGAGCAGGTTCACTTTCTCACATGCTGTAGAAGGCTTCACAGACAGCGCGGACAACCCAGCCTCGACCACGGAAAACAATCAACACAGAAAACACAGCACAAGGCAAGCTTTACACTGCATGCATAAAACCCTACCTTTTGTCATGATGTCGATTTTGATGTGATGCAACAAACTAAAAGTGAATTTACTGTTCTGTTGTGTATACAAGTCCTTGACAAAGCAGAAAATGCACTAGGCAAACTTTCAAGCTCTTCTGGAAGCTTTAAAGCTACAAACATGCAAACCTGAAGATACTGAAGAGTTAAAAAAAATTACTCAAACAGTGATTCGAGATTGATATGAGCCACTAGTACTCGGCCCTTCCAAGGTGTCTTTTGTGCGTGCAGCAGAGTCTCCAGGACTGCTGCTCCAGGGGTTCACAAAGAGCGAACAAGCATTTGTATGGATTTGCAGTGCTTATTGTTGCAGGAGATACCATTTGCATCATAACGTGGCTTGTTTTTATTGTTTTGGTTAACGCTTTGTTTCCCCAACCCTCCCGTCCTAAATCGATCTTCATGGATTACTGTGGCACAAAGTGTTTTGCGAGGCTGCTCGCCAGCAACAGCAGCATACAAAAACCAAAACTGACTTTGGAAAAATATTCTTCAGAACTAATCAGTGAAGCAATGCGAGCTGGATGATCAGTGGAGACAAAGCTGACAAGAAAAGCTAAAAACCACAAAATACTGTACAAAGACATCTGCACCATAATGAAAAACAAAGCACTGAACTGAAAGGCAAGTGCGTGGATGCCAGCTTGGGAAGTATCTCATTCCCAAACACTAGAAGCAAAAATGACTGCTACACCTCTCTGCCATCATATTTTGAGCAGATGAAGAGTTAGAGAAACAGCTGTACTTCAATCCATCATTAAGCAGCCAAAAGTGTCTCAAGCTGTTAACATCCCAACTGAACATCTGACAAATATTCTTTTATGTCCTTCACAGTCACCACCAAGGTAAAGCTTTCAGTTACACAAAGATAAGCAGTACCATTGTACAGAATTAGCCCCAGTTTATACTCGATGTTTATTTGCAACTTGGCACCACTACATTTGCTAAAGAGCAAATCATCCCTGTATGAAAAGAAAGGTCAAGGAACACATAAAGGAAAGACCCTACTGGGTCTGAAATACCCATCTAGCTCAGCAGCCACCTCCAGGCAAGCCAGAGGCAGAGGCCTGAGAGAGAACCCAAAACGACAGGCAGCATCCAGCACCCTGAAGAGGTGCATCATCTGGACAGGCTGGAGAGCTGGGCAGAGAAAAATCTAATGAGCTATAACAAGAGTAAGTGCAGAGTCTTGCATCTGGGCAAAAACAACCCCAGGAACCAGAATAGGCTGGGGACTGACCTGTTGGAGTGTAGTGTAGGGGAAAGGGACTTGGGGGTCCTGGTGGACAACAAGATGACTATGAGCCAGCAATGTGCTCTTGTGGCCAAGAAGGCCAACAGCATCCTGGGGTGGATTAGAAGAGGGGTGGTTAGCAGATCAAGAGAGGTTCTTCTCCCCCTCTACTCTGCCCTGGTGAGACCACACCTGGAGTATTGTGTCCAGTTCTGGGCTCCTCAGTACAAGAGGGATGTGGAGCTGCTGGAGAGAGTTCAGCGTAGGGCAACAAAGATGATAAGAGAGGTGGAACACCTCCCTTATGAGGAGAGGCTGAGGGAGCTGGGTCTCTTTAACTTGGAGAAGAGGAGACTGAGGGGTGACCTCATTAATGTCTACAAATATTTGAGGGGTGGGTGTCAGGAGGATGGCACTGGGCTGTTCTCGGTGTCATGTAGTGATAGGACGAGGGGCAATGGTTGTAAGCTGGAACATAGGAGGTTCCACATCAACCTGAGAAGGAACTTCTTCACAGTGAGGGTGACGGAGCACTGGAACAGGCTGCCCAGGGGGGTTGTGGAGTCTCCCTCACTGGAGATGTACAAGACCCGACTGGACAGGTTCCTGTGTGACTTGGTTTAGGTGATCCTGCTGTTGCAGGCGGATTGGACTAGATGATCTTTCGAGGTCCCTTCCGATCCGTAATGATTCTATGATTCGATGATTTAGTTCTGAGACTTTGTAAAATTCTGGTTTATTAATTCTAGGCTAGTTACCCAGTGAAGAGACAATCTTCAAACTACCACATACAAAGCATTAGCCACCCTGGCTACTAAAGAAATATTAATTTACATCTCTGACTGAAGAACACACATTAAGAACACCTGGAAGCCACCACAAGCATGAAGAGGCAGCTACAGGGAGTCAGTCTTCTCCAAGTATCACAGCAAGCCATCTGAAAGGGATTAATTTACATTCCACTAACTAGAAGTTGCTGAACTTCTACCATTTAATCACACAAAGGGACGAATGTCCTCACATGGGCACATGCAAGCTGTAGAACTATGTTAGTATCAGGACAAAGAAACTGGTTTAAAAATTAGTACAATGTCAGGGGGAAGGGGGAGAAATAATTATGATGAGTGATACTGAATATATATTGCCAGTTAGAATATTTAATGCTTCTTTTTGTATTGTGGAGATCAGTAAAATCAGATTAAGCTTATGGGAGACAAGACTAGTATCTCTATATTTACAGATAAGACATCTCTTTACCATGGCTATGCTATGTCATCTTAGTCTGAAACAAGGGCTCCTTTCCTTTGCTGTATCACCTGTGAAATCCAAACCTGCAGAATCTCTGATTAACAAGGAGCCTGATTAGCATGGACTGACATAGCACAGTAAGAGCTACTCAACACTTTTTGCTGTAAGAGATTGCCAACATATTTTGCATGTGACATGAGCTGAATCCCAACTTAACTACATTAAAGAAGGATGTATGGACATCCAGCTGCAATGGAGGGAAAGGAACTCCCGACACATGTGCATACATTTGTATGTTTTAACCTATGTATGCAAGAAAAGTCTTTAAAGAGCTATGAACTTGCTAGTCACATAATCCACGATACAGAGCCTCACAGTTGAGGCTAAATTCTGCCTACAAATGCAGCCACAAAAGCAGGGCTCTCAAGCCTTCCCATTGACAAGGCTTTATTACTGATAAAACCTTCACAGGACAATTCCAAACCAAATCTGCATCCTGCCCAAACCTCCAAATTGAGATTCATCACTAGGCATGAGCTAACAGGAACCCCTTACAGCTATTCCTGGGTACCAGAAACTCCTCAGTAATGCAGGAACATGAGCACAGCTGACACTTCATAGGCATTTGATGACATCCACGTTAAAGAAATATGAGTTTTTAACTCAACAGCTCTCTTCTAAAGTTTTCCTTTCTTTCACACTCCAGAGAGCAGCCTGCACCCAAGCAGCAATTCAGGCCTCAAGAGCTTTAAGCTGTGTGCCTTGTGTCTGCTTCAGAAGCCAACCTGTTTCAGAAAGAAGGAAAGCAGCAGAACCTCTCTGAGGCACTACACAAGCACAGACTCGCAGAGAATTAACCAGCCCTTTTAGGTGTCACAGATGTGGAAGTTGGAACATGACCTTCAGTGCTCTAAAGCAAAGTGTAGAGACCGCATAGTCTGGGTTTGCTCTGCTACACCAAACAATTTCCTGTGGAGGGACCACCTGACCACTCCATCAGGCTCAAGCTTTTGGCTCATGGACCACCAAGCCAGGAGGTATTGTAACAGCAACCCTCACAAGCAGCATTACACAGCAGCTGCACAGGCAGGAGGAAGAACAGTGGAACTTGCTGCTGCAGCTCACCTTCAGGGTCTGAAAAGTACCCTGTGCACGTTCTCCTCACACAAGTAACTTTTGCGGTGATTTCTGGGAACATATACAAGTGCTTAAAGAGCACCAACAGGAAAACACCACTGGTCACAAACTAAGAACCTTGCCATTTTGAGCCACTGATAACACAAGGGCTTTCCTTCTGTTATTACTTCCATCCGTGGTCCACCATGAAGGATTAAACCACACTAGTCAACAGTACTCTGACATTAACTCCTTTAGTGGGCATTAGAACGCTGATCCTGTACTTGAGTGTTTTCACAGGGAATATTTAACTCTTCCACAGCTTCCACCCTGTATCCATATTGTCATTCTCCTAGATTCATAGAAACCTAGAATGTGTTGGGCTGGAAGGCACCTTTAAAGGTCATCTAGTCCAAACTCTCTGCAGCGAGCAGGGCAATACTTATTTCAGAAAAAAACCTGGAAGTCAATTTTATTATCTGGCTACATAACAGCAAGCGATTCTGAAATTAGCTGCTTCTGACAAAGCATTTTCTTCTGAGACCTTCTGACTGTATTTTCATTTCTGCCCTTATCAGTAAGGAGCAGACTGTGACAACATTGCAGATGTGCTGAAACACTCCTCTTTCAAACCAGAAACTGCAACTTCAGGCCATACTCACTAATTATCAGCAATTTTCTTGAAGATAACTTCTCTAATCAGGTAAGTAAAAGCTATGGAGATAATCAGGAGGCCAAAATAAAGGTCTCTCATAGAAGAGGAGATTGTTTTTATATAAGCTGTTATTAAATGAATAAGACAGAGATGTATTCTTAATGAAATTAAACAAGCAAATTATAAGAAAACTAGGTACAGGTTTAGAAATTAGAAGAAACACATCTGTAAACTAAAGATATAACACTGAGAAGAACAGAAATAAAAAGCTAAGTGGAAGCAGGGTAGGACCAGGGAGGGAAAAAATAGTTGCAGAAAATAGCAAGGAGAACAAGGCATTAGAGAGAGAAGGGTCAGGAACTACATCGGGGAGTGAAGAGGATAAAGGAATTATGAGCTAAAAATACCCAAAAAGAAAGGTAACATCAGCTGGGTTTTTTTAGTACATTTAATACAACATTTGAAAAATGGAAAGACCGTCTCTGGAAGCATCAGATTTTTATTTTTGGAAAAAAGAGAAATATAAAGGACAGATTAAGAAACTACCTCTCCAGCAAGCAGCTGCCAAAGCCGTGCAATTTCCCTTGGCAGACCAGCACTCTGATTCATAACCCCATGTCATGACATCACAGTCTTATAATGACAGCTTTTGGAAAAGAGGCAAAAAAAATGAAAATAAAAAATAGCAGAAGCTTCAGACTCTCCATCTCTCTTTTCTGTATATGTGAGAAAAAGTACTCAGCCTATGACAACTCTCTCCTCAGTTCATACTCCAAATATAACCTACTAGACAAATACTTTAACGTGTCGAAGTACCAAAATTAGAAGTCACGTTAGCCAAGATCTTTAAGTGGCTTGGCTTACCCTGATGGAAAGGACTAAAGTGGCAAGGTTAGCACAGCTTATCCCAAAACACCTCCTACAGCTCTGATGTGTTCTGTAGGCACTCACAAAAGCTGCTTCACCACGCCAATTCTCCTGCCATGAAGGAGCACTGCAACTCCATACTGCCCTCACAGCCCTCGGTTTAACCACCACTGCAGCTGTATTTTGGATAAAGTTCAGCTAAAAGCAATTAAACCAAAAAGCCAGCCTACATCCATCCTTCCACAATCTGTCACCACAAGCACAAGGACTTACCAGAGAGCGACACGCTGTGTGAACTGCTACTAATACAGCGCTACTTTCACTCCTATTCAGAGGACAGGCTTTTGAGTGAGAACAACAGACAGACCGATACCAGCCTGGTTCATTGACCTACCTGCATTGCAGGTGCAGTTACTAATGGCGAACTCTTCATACTCTTCACTGAGAAACACCCCAGAAGTGGTAAGGATGAGTTCCAAAAAAGTCCCTGTACTTCTGACTTCTTAATACCCATGTATCAAATCCTAAGAACTGAGAGCTCTCACTTCAAAGTAGCCCAAACACCTACATGTTTATTACTTTCCCCTTCAGTGAGCAGTTCAATGTCCCATTACATATCTGCAATTATTTCTACTGGTACATACAGACCAACCTAAGGCCACAGATGTAACTAACATGCTCAGGCACTCACAGCAACAGGCTCTCCATTGACAAAGTCTGAACTTGCCATGTTCTAACACAACACACGAACGCTGCTAACAGGACAGGGTAAAGAACATTCTTTTCCTCTCCCTCCATTACACTTAGTCCACTATTGTATTTCACAATAGGCTCCAAATAACTGCCATGGAAGGTTCTCCTACTTCATCCTGCCCACATGTTCTTGCCCTTTTTTTTTAATTGGATCTGATGGAAACCCCCAAATTATTACCTGCTACACCATGTATCACAGTATCACAGTATTACCAAGGTTGGAAGAGACCTCATAGATCATCAAGTCCAACCTGTCACCACAGAGCTCAAGGCTAGACCATGGCACCAAGTGCCACGTCCAATCCTGCCTTGAACAGCTCCAGAGTTGGCGACTCCACCACCTCCCTGGGCAGGCCATTCCAGTGGCCAATGACTCTCTCAGTGAAGAACTTTCTCCTCACCTCAAGCCTAAATTTCCCCTGGCGCAGCTTGAGGCTGTGTCCTCTTGTTCTGGTGCTGGCTGCCTGAGAGAAGAGAGCAACCTCCTCCTGGCCACAACCACCCCTCAGGTAGTTGTAGACAGCAAGAAGGTCTCCCCTGAGCCTCCTCTTCTCAAGGCTAAACAATCCCAGCTCCCTCAGCCTCTCCTCATAGGGCTTGTGCTCAAGGCCCCTCACCAGCCTCGTTGCCCTTCTCTGGACACGCTCAAGCACCTCAATGTCCTTCCTAAACTGAGGGGCCCAGAACTGGACACAGTACTCAAGGTGCGGCCTAACCAGTGCAGAGTACAGGGGCAGAATGACCTCCCTGCTCCTGCTGGCCACACCATTCCTGATGCAGGCCAGGATGCCATTGGCCCTCTTGGCCACCTGGGCACACTGCTGGCTCATGTTCAGGCGGGTATCAATCAGCACCCCCAGGTCCCTTTCTGTTTGGCTGCTCTCCAGCCACTCCGACCCCAGCCTGTAGCTCTGCATGGGATTGTTGTGGCCAAAGGGCAGCTCCCGGCTCTTGGACTTATTGAACGCCATCCCGTTGGACTCTGCCCATCTGTCCAGGCGGTCAAGGTCCCGCTGCAGAGCCCTTCTGCCCTCCAACTCAGACACGTCTGCCCCCAGCTATGTGATCAGTATCAAAATGAAGGTAGACATGAGTGACTGGCAAAGGTAGAAGAATGAGAAGATGTCAACAGTTTTCATTCCAGGCTGCTTTCCCCTTCCTGACATACACACGTATACCAACTCCACCAACAGCAAATGAGAAAGATTAGCACCAAACACTAGCTTCTTATTTTCTATATCCGGATGTTTTCTTCTTGTTAAAGTGGGGCAGGGAAGAAATATAAAAAAGCAGGTGAAGAAAAAAATATTCAGGGCATTTGCCTGGCTATCTTTTTGTATGCAAGTATTTGGTGCATCTTTGCCAAAGCACTGAAGTATTGCTGCAGGACTTCCCTTTCACAGTCTATAGCCAAGCATACCACATGCCTGAATCAAGATTCATTACAAACTGCCAGAGAGCATGTTCAGTAAAAACAAAAATATTTGCCTGGGTCTGAAGTTTATCAGAACCACATTCCAAAGAAGATTAGAGGTAGGTACAAAGGACAGTAGAAAAGGGGAAAAAAAGACCCCGAATTACAACTGAAACCATCATGTTACGAAGACACATAAGAGCAAGTACATCACACTTGTCATTTCAGGGTTACTTGAGAAGTGACTGAATCTTCTGTGCCTAGGAACAGAGATGCTGACACAGACAATACATCATCAAACTGTTTTATTGAAGGAAAACATGGTTAACCATGGATTTGTCACCTCTGACACTGTCTGGTCCATTCAAAGGAACCGTTCAAGATAAGCGTACGGTCAAAAAGGAAAATGTCTGCTTACAACCTTACTGAAAGTAATGCACATGTTGGCTATCAAGAGGTGGCTCCCAAAGCTCACTCAGCACAGGCATGGTTGGATGTGTATCCTGCTTAATGCACAATGTCATTGCATTTCTCTCCACTGGTCACAGAAGCAGGCTGACACAACAAATAACCTGCACTAAGGTCAGCCTTCACCAATATTCATGAAGCAAACAAAAAGCCCACACAAGAAATTCAGTTCAGAGAATTAATAAGATTCTTGTGGCTAAAAGCCATCAGGCACAGCATCTAATGACAACCTTCTACTCGTGTGCTCCAGTCTTCTGGCTTCTGAGTCCACTCACTTCTCCATATTTTTCCTGTCTTTTCTGGTACTTCTCCCTTCGTTTCAGTAGAGTGGCACATAGTAAACTTTCCAGGTATTTCCCCCTCTTTCCCACAGAAGACACAGTTGGCATTCAAGTTCCAAGCATGTAGGTAGTGCAAGGAGATGAGTAGAGGGTAAACATAGTAGATATCGAGCACGAATAATTAATCTCAGCTACAGCTGTCTCTATAGAGACTAGAGAAAAATTGTTTCTTCTAGCACACCACACTAGACAAACTCACAACACACAAAGATCAGTCTAGCACCACTAAAAAGTCAAAAAGTAATAAAAGAAAAATACAATTCTTTAGTATCCTTGACTGCACAGTCTAATTCTAAAACAATTTTATGTTCAGATATTTTACATTCATCTCAGCAACTCTAAAAGAACTGTTCAAAATCTAGCAACACTCATTGCTCTCAAGAAAAATAGCTGGATTATGATTTTTAAAGACCTGAACTTTCATTCAGATGCACAAAAACCTGAAGAAACTGGAGAATCAGTATTTAATTCTATTTTGTTATTTGTCTCAACTATTTTTATGACAATCTGAAGAAAATTAGATAGTTTCCAGTTGCAAACTGTTGATTCTGCTCATGTATTTAGAAGCTTTCACTAGCGTGAGAAGGTATTCCATATCTTGTTTTTGAAAGAAAGTGGTTACTTACGCTGACTTTAGACTCCATCTAGGGAGTGGCTGCCTTTTTCTTCAAGGTCTCATTATAAAACACACGTGTATATACATACACATACAATGACTGTGAAGGACAAGCTATTGTTTTTGCTACACACAGTCCTCTAAATGCAAGAAACCAACACTTTCTGTTTTTCTTGCTCTCTGCTATTGCACCAACTTCATTTTATAGCAAGATGAAACTTTCACTGATATCAGCACTAGAAACAGGCATCAAAAATGCCAAAGCAGCTTTAAAAAAACCAACCAACAAACCACAACAAAAAGGCAAACAAAACTCACAGAGAAGGCCCTATCTTCTCACCACATACAGGCCTGAGGAAAACCAAAGCGGTCATGCACCATTTTAAACTTTGCATACAGCACACTGCACACAAAAATAGGAATCACAAGTGCACAATACTTGTTTAGAAAGCACTCAGTCTCGCCGCAGAACGCTCCACGTGATCCACACCAACCCTGCCCTCAGAGGACTCTATAGGGAGAATTAATTTTGCAGCCACACTAAGACAGAAAAGCCTCCATCTTCGTGTGAACTTGAACTGATAAAGCACAGGTACAAACCACTCACATTATAGAACCCTGTGATTAATGATTCTGTGTTCCTACAGCTTGGGAGTTATTCAATCGCAACAATAACTTCCAGTTCTGGGGCCTTCTAGTTCCAGAAGGACACGGAAATGCTTGAGAGACTCCACTGCAGAGCCACAAAGATGATGAAGGAAGCGGAACACTTCCCATACGAGGAAAGGCTGAGGGAGCTGGGCCTCTTCAGCTTGGAAAAAAGGAGACTGAGGGGTGACCCCATTCATGTTTATAAATACAGAAAGGGCAAGTGTCAGGAGGATGGAGCCGGGCTCTTCTCAGTGTCATCTAATGATAGGACAAGGGGTAGTGGGTGTGAGCTGGAACATAAGAGGTTCCACATCAACATGAGAAGGAACTTCTTCACAGTGAGGGTGACAGCACTGGAACAGGCTGCCCAGGGAGGTCGTGCAGTCTCTTTCTCTGGAGATGTTTAAAACCTGCCTGGATGTGTTCCTGTGTGACTTGATCTAGCGGATCCTGCTGTGGCAGGTAGAGACTAGATGACCTTTTGAGGTCCATTCCAATCCCTCATGTTCTATGATTCTGTGATTAATGATGCATAAGAAGTACCTTACCCTAGTGAACTCCGCTCCAGTATGCTACACTGTCAACAGCTCAGCCTCAGCTGAGCATGACCCGGCTGTTTGGAAGCTCTATTCACCTTTCCTTTCTGTTGGAGTCTGTGGGCTTGGAGCAGCAGACATTCCTTTGAGAGTCAGACAGTCAGAGCTGACTTGCAGAGATGGGTTTTGCCCCTAACAGTGACTTCTCTCCAGAAGTCTGGCTCTAAGCATCATCTAAATTAAAAACCAAATAGAAATTAAGTAGGAAAGCCTGAAGCTGGACCTTCCAAAATCAACCTATGAGATGAAACAATCATCATTGTACATAAATGCAAAACAGCTACAAACAGTGTCAGTAGCTATTAGCTACTTCCATCAATGCCAGCAGTCTGCACCCTTGTAGATCATAGTAGAGCATTACTGCTCCTTCCCCCTGCTCACTGCCCCTAACTGCTGTTGATGTGGTCAGATAGAGACACACTTGTGTTTTCCACTGCCATTATGTGCACACATGAGCTCTTCTTGAGCAAAACTGGTCTGATTTTAGTTGCAATCAAATGGTATTCAGACTAAATCCTGCTTCTACTGAAATAAGCTACTTAAGAGTAAAACCCAAATCAACAGTTCATAACTTTAACATCTCATGCAAAAAGCAAAGACCTGCAAATCGTGCAAATTCCTCACATAATTTTGGGGGATAGAAGGGACATCTGGAGATCACATAGTCCAACCTTCTTGCTCTACTGAGCAGGATCACCTAAAGGAGATCACACAGGAACATGTCCAGGCAGGTTTTCAGCATCCCCAGAGTCAGAGACTCCACCATCCATCTCTTTGGGCAGTCTGCTCCAGTGTGAATTTTTTTTTTTCCATGTGTTTAAACTGAACCTCCTACATTCCAGCTTGTGGAACGCAAACTCTTACACCTTGGTGTTTTCTTCACTCTGCACGGTCAACACTGAAATCCATCGCCTTGCTTTCAAGGAAACGAGGACTTGTCTTTCTTACCTTGAGCAAGGCCATTCCTCTGATCCTGCCCTAGGTGCAGCTGCACTCCTGGGATTCAGCTCCCCCCCAGGGGAAACCCCCAGTTAAGGCATTTTCTCATGGTCCCGAGGACGCTTCTCTGGCACCAGCGATGCCTCTGTCAAAGGGGGCTACCTATCTTGTTGGCGTTTCCTCCGAAACACTCAGAGAAGCGAAGCCTAAGGCCAAAAACCTCGTTACCTCTACAAAATTTCGAGCAGCAAATCCTAACGCCGAACGCCGTCCTCTCACCGCTAACCTCGCTACACCGGCCCAGGTTGGCCAGCCGGGACGCGGCGGTGGCCCAACCCCGCCACCTCGTGGCTGAAAACGACACGGAAACCTACGCAGGGGCCGCTGTCGCCCTCTCGCTCCGTTTCGCTCCACCGATACCGTGAGGGAGTGGAGAAGGATCACACAAACCTCCTCCCACCAACCCCCGGACTCGGGGGTGAAACAACAGGTCCAGGGGCGCCGAGCCGCTGCCAGAGCCCGCCCAGAGCTGGGAACATTGGCGGGCCCCGTCGCGGCCGCTAGGGGGCACTGTGAACCCGGCCGCCGCCTCGCCAACCCGGGGTGAGGCAGAGCCCCCGCCGCAGCCTGCCCGGACCGTCACTGAAATCGGCTATAAATGAACAGTAATCACCGTGAGATACCCAAATAAACTGGCGTACGGCGGTTCCGGCTCTCCGCTCCTCCAGAGAACTGTTCTATCTCCTTGCGAACAGCCTGCAAACGGAGACGCAGCGGAGCAGCCCTGCGGCACCCAGAGAACGGCTGCGGGAGCCGACACCGGAGCGCCTCGGTTCCGCACAAACGCGAGCAGCCGAGCAAAGCGGCGGCTCTGAGGTGCTGCCAGGTGCAACCGACTTACAGTGAAAACCAGGTTCTCGCTGACAGCGTAGCACCGACCAGAGATGGGGAACTGTGCCTGTCCACAGCTGCTGTGCTCCCCCAGGATGGGCCACGCACCCCACACTGGGTTTTATATCCTTCCTGAGCAACCGCAGAATCGCAAGAAGCTGGCAGAGACCTCCCAGATCACCAAGTCACTAACCTAATTGTACCAAGCCCACCACTAACTTATATCCTTAGGTTCCATATTTACATGACTTTTAAACACATCCAGGGATGGTGATTCAGCTGTCTCCCTGGGCAGCCTGTTCCAGCACCTGGTGACCCTTCCAGTGAACAAGTTTTTCCTGATACCTAACTTAAACGTCCCCTGGTGCAACTTGAAGGCATTTCCTCTTGTCCATTGCTTGGTACTTGGGAGAAGACACCAACACCCACTTCTCCACAACCTCCTTTCACATAGTTTTAGGCACCAGCAAGTCTTCCAGTAACGGTTTTTGCTACAGTCACTGCATGAAAAACGTGCCGAGGTGAAGGGTCAGAGTCCTAGAGAAAACCTCAGGAAGTAAATCTTTGCTCTGGACCCTGTTTCTCATCAGCATCTCCTGCCACCAGTTGTCCTGAAAGAGGGGCTGCCTGCCAACCCTGACAGCTAGGTCCTTCCGCCAGGGCATCCACTAGTTATACACACAGATCTAAAAAGAGCTCAGGGCCAAAACCTGCATTGGGTCTCCCCTTGAGGAAATCTTTATGGCTGTGAGCACACAGCAGAAGCCCGGGTAAATCTCCCTCATGCTCCACGTACACTAAGCCAGCAGAGATTTGATCGCCGGTGCATGTTTGTGAATGGGGGCAGAAAGAGACAGCAGATCTGAAACCAGACTCGGGGCACACTGCGTCTTTCTCGGGAGAGTTCACCTCCAAAACACAGCACAAAGGCTGCAGCACACCACATCCACTAACTCAAGATAAAACACCACCATTCCTTTCCCTCAGACCTGTTAACAATGTCAAAGCCACAGGCAAGGGTAGCAAGAACATCCACACTGATGAGGCGAGAAAAAACAGAGAGCGTTTCTATTTGTGGAGGCTTACAGTTCAGGAGAGACACCTTTTCTCCTTTCAAAGCACTGGACAATGAAAAACTGACAATTAATTTTAAAATCCTTCTCCTTTCCCCACGGCAAAGCCAATGTCACTTCTCAGATTAAAGTAATCCGTGTACTAATTGGATTAACCATATTCCCTACAGTGTCTTCCTGAAAACTCCCCTAAATTTACTGCTTTGCACTGCTCGGAGGTCATTGACTTGCCTGCAACACACACATGACCACGGCAGTGCAGCTTTACTGCAAACGACCTTATCCCTTGTGCCAGCCTCACAGCATATCAACAGGGGGAGAAAAACAAACCAGAGTGGTTTTAGTTGAAGATACCAAAGGGTCATCACACTCTCCCTCCCCAACCCCATCCAACTTCGCTCACTGGCAGCTCACCTTTAAGCAAATACTACAGCAGCAACAGGCTGTGCACTTGAATCCTGCTGCTGTTCTCTGGGATCCTGAGGAAGAAACCAGTCCTTGCTGGACCTACCTTACAAAAACACAAGTGTGTGTGTACGTACACAGGCACACATGTGAGGCTGGTATGTCAGAACACACAGACTACAAAGAGTCTTAATTTCCAAGACTTTTCACTGCTATAAAATACTATTTAAAGTCAATTACTAGAATAATTCTTTTTCAAAGGTTTCTTTATGATAAAGAGAAAAAGCTCAAAAACTATAGATTATTCCATTGTGCAACAATTTTCAGTGCTGGTGAGTACATAACTCAGTATTCTTCCTTTTTAAAAACCTCCAAGCACTTGAAAGTTTTGGGTTTGGAGGGTTTTTACCTTCCTTTTTTTTCTGTCTGTTTGTTTTAACAGAGCATCAGCCAACATGGCAAAGGCTTGTTCTTTAACTGCCAAAAGCATCATTATTATAAAGTGATGTCAGCACTGTTTTGTTAGCAATGTTGTCCTTCCCTCTGAAGAGGCAGAACATACACATTGCCAGGTCAAGCATTAATGGAAACTATTGTTAGTTTACTTAGCCCAGCAGTGTGAAAGCTTCAAAAGACATCCATCAAAAAGGACATGGGATCACCTCAAACAGTCTGCTCAAACTCACTCCTTGTGAAGATACATATTTTTCAGAAATCCAAGTGATTGAAGTTGTGGCAGAGGTCATGACAAAAAGGGGATTAAAGCCTCAGCTGTTTGTGCTCCTCCAACTCACCTTTTCCCTCACTGACCTACCACATTCCAATATACACGTAGGTCTTTTGCAGAAAAAGACATGCCTGCAAAACTGTGAGCTCAATGAAAAGCAGGCATTTGATGCAGCCTAACCTTCCAAACTTACTAATGAATCAACTGTCATAACAGGCTTTGACACTAGAGCCTGAATCTTTTGTTACTGTGCCAAGCCAGAGTTTTGTCTACGACCGTAGTTTCAACATGGCACAAAGACTCCAAAAATTATCTGATCAAAACCTTATTTACACTTTTAATTATAAGAGCAATGTTTTATTCCATTAATTCAGTGAACTGCTTTAGTTTTCCTGGTTACTTTAAGTAGCTGAGTTCTTTGTTTGTAATGTCCACCTCACACGAAATTACAAGACGACTACGAAAATGGGCTTCACCCAGGAATAAGAACACTGAGGGGCAAGGATTCTTAACTGATAAAATGTCTTTTGCTAGAGGTTCTACAAGCTAAAGAGTTAAGTTTATACTTTGAAGATATGAGAACAAGTAACGAGATGGCAGGTCCAATAAAAATTAAAAATCAATAAAAATCAGAAAAAGCAGCTAAAACAGAAGCCTAATACAAGTGATACCAACCTCAAAGTAACAGAAAAATCAGACTGGAAGGGTTCTTTGGTTGTCATCTAGACCAAACTCCTGCTCAAATGAGGGCTAGCTTCAAAATTCCATCGGGTTGCCTTCTAAAGCAATTAAACAAGAATAACCACAGCTTAAAACACATGAGCACTACTGCCCTGACAGATCACCCCAAGTTGGAGAGACTCTGCCTTAGGAATGCTGAAGGGAAGTAAATAAAACTGGTGCAGACTTCGTAGGGACCTTGCAATTCAGATCAGCAAAGGCCACGTTTGTGATCTCTCATCCTTTGCTGAAATAGCATGAATTAGTTTTTTTGAAACAGCAGACAAAAGCAAAGTATCAGGAGAGCCAGCAACCAGTTACCCAAATATTAATGATGCAGGGTATGAGTACAGCCCATCAAAAGTACAATTACAAAAGTACAGCAAGCAAATCTTCAGGACGTAACTTACATTAACCTGTATTTTAAATCTTACTTCAGCTATTTGGCTCAAACATTCCTGGTTGGAGGCCAAACCAGAATCTCATCTCTCCAACAGCAGTAGCCTTTAGCCTGTCATACGCATTCTCTTGTGATAGTTTGAGCTAAGAGATCACACTAGCCTGAAAAATAAGCATAAATAACTCTTCTCCCTTCCGTGTATTTTTCACGAGTAAAGTCACATTACCTCAGCCTTCCATTGATGAGGGTAAACAAGGCAGCAGCTAAAGAGAGTGAGAAACTGAGTAAATTAATAATTTTCAGAAACTTCTAAATAAAATTTGAACTGAGGCAGGAGTGAGGGCGGGAAAAATGTAGTGAAAAAAGAAAAGAGGACGAAACACATCAGTCACGTAGAAGGCAACTGGTTTGTAGTTCTGTCCCAGATAAAACCTTGATCACCTCCTTGCAAAGTGTAGCTTGTCAAGGCAGTGTAACTACACCACCAGATCATGCTAGTAAAATCCAATTACATATTTAAAAACAACAGTCACAAAAAATACATTGCAATTAGGCATGATGTCATTGCCTAGGGTGCAGACAGCACTGAAAGAAGGCTATATCCAAACTGGCAAGAGATTATATCCAAAAAACAACCTCAGGAGACCTTAACAGACTGGTCTGTCATCTTGAGAACAAATACCAAGTCTGTTTAACAGGCAGCTACAGGTAGTAAATTGGTAGCACTCAAAAGACCACTTCTGCAAAGTTCAATGCATGTATATTGTGGGATTATTTCCATCTTTCTCTCTGAGGTACTATTTCAATTCAAATGCTTAGATGAACACTGCTCAAATTAGACCATCATTAACAGTTTGTTGAAGTGCAAAGACAGATCACAGAATCATAGATCATTAGGGACTGGAAGGGACCTCGAAAGATAATCTAGTCCAATCCCCCTGACACGGCAGGGTCACCTAGACCAAGTCACACAGGAACACATCCAGGTGGGTCTTGAACATCTCCAGAGAAGGAGACTCCACAACCCCCCTGGACAGCCTGTTCCAGTGCTCCATCACCCTCACTGTGAAAAAGTTCCTTCTCATATTAATGTGGAACCTTTTATGTTCCAGCTTACAACCATTGCCCCTCATCACTCCAGTTACTCAAAGAGTAACTCAAAAGTAACTCAACTCAAAGAGGTACTGCTGTCTTCAGTCTCTTCTGGAACTCAAAACCAAAACAAAGAGGAAAAGAACAGAAGCATTTACACTGAGATATGTAGAAATGAATGCTACTGATGCTTATAGTTCAGAGAAAAATCACAGGAAGTTTAATGAGGTGACAAGCTCCTGCTGTCACAAAGACTTGAAGTGTTAAGATCATGTAAATGAACTTGAGACCTTTCTTCATAGAATCATAGAATATATTGGGCTGGAATTAACCTCCAAAGATCATCTAGGTCAACTTACCCTACAACAAGCAGGGCCCTCCTCTGGTCATGCTCTAAGAAGTCGACATCCTTCTTAACCTTGTATCATCCAACTTAATATTAGTTTCAAGACATCAGTGTTACACAACAACAATTTTAAGTGAAGTCTATTGAGAACCAGTTACTTTTTGAACCCCAGGCACTCCTGCCTGCACTAGCTGCCTATACTAAACACACGCTTAATCTACTTTCTATTGCTTCCATGAGTTAAAGATTAATGTTTCTACCGTTTTAGTAACTTGATGGTCAAACTTATGACAGAATTTTCTTTTTTTAATGATAGTGGCACTTCAGATTGAGCTTTAACAGCACAGTTAGACACATGCTAGAAATGTTTGCAATAGGTGTTTGCTGAGGTTAAGAATAGCCGAAAGATAAGCAGTTGCCTAAACTTGGCAGTTACGAACTGGGTCTCTACGCAAGCACAAAACATTCTTCTGATGCAGAGTCTCATTTGTTCTCAAACACTGACTGCCCAGCTCCAAAGCCACACAAAAGTTTAATGAGGTGGCTATCTCCTGCTGTCACTAAGTTTTGAGAGATTGAGGTCACAGGGGAAAGAAAAAAAAACACCCCTCAAAAAAACCCCACAAGTAATTTGACACAACAGGAACTCACTGAAGAGAGTTAGATAACACCTTCTGGGAGCTGGGTTTTTCCCATCAAGATAAAAGTATTTCCCCCCCACACACATTATGAGAAGGCTCATACTCAGCATCAGAAAATGTATGTATGAACCTTGGATCTTGAGGAGCATTTAAAGAAAGCCTGTGATAAACTCATTCACTCCAAGGCAGCCACCATTCGTATTCGTTCCTTTCCCAAAACTCTCAGAAGTTTGAAATAGTCTTACCTTTAGATGCATCCATCCATAGGTGTAATTCCACGTTAAAAAAGTACACTTAAGGCCCAGTTTGTACCAGCACTTGGCACCATTATTTCTATTTACCATTTTATGTAAGAACAGCCATAAACACCCAGAACAGAGACACTAACAGTAATTGAAGTAAGAGTAATTGCACCTGCCCACTCTGCATTAGTTGATCACTAGTTAGCACAACGTGTGAGGGACCATTAAGTACAAATTCCTCCGTGTTAGAAAGCGTCACTGAACCATCTTTCAACTGACTGATTAAACAGGACTTCCCCCTAGAATTGGTGGTCAGTTTCTGAACACAAAACATGCACAACAGGACAGATTATTCACCCAAATTAATCAGGACATTAAAAACTTTTTCATCTCATGCCTTTTTTTTTCCCCGTAATTCTTTCTAGGAAGTACCCAGTTTTACATTAATTTTTAAAGGGAAACCAGAAGCAATGGTATTTGGGTCTCTGAAAGTACAAGATGGCTCTATTTTCAGTAAAATAGCACAGTTCCACATCAGCACGCAAGACTATTGTACTGTCATTTCATTCCACGATCATTACAAAGATGGAACTTCCAGATTAAAAAGGGCAGACAGAACAATCTGGATATTTCCTCATTGCACGTAATTGACAAAAATTAAATGACCACAATTTAAGATTCAAGCTTTGCCTCAATAACTGTCTCCCTGACTGCACACAGAAGACTTGCTGTTCATCTCTAAAATAGCCACATGTCTGAATTGGTTTTTAATGCAAAGTTACACTAAGCAGAGAGACACCATCGTTATAAAAATTCACTGGAAATAGTGTTGAATTAAATCACATTACATGGAAAACTTGATTTCTTCCTCAGACTGGCTTTCAAATACATGAGCCATAATCAACAGTATGATCTTTAAATATTAGTTAATAAAAATGACAACATGTGAACTAAGAAAAAAAACTAGCAGGGTAGCAAAGGCAGAGCTAGAAATACTCAACATACACCACAACACAGGAAAGCACCAGCAGCACTGAGGAGCCAGAAGTGTATGTGCAGCACAAATTACACACCTCAAAGATCTGGATTATTTTCTTACCCTAAAGAGCACAGTAAAGAGTGAGACACTCATTCCACTGCTCTCCCCTTAAATCATGGGATACAAGTTTCATGCCTTTGCTTAGATAATTGCTGCTTTTATCCTTTGTGACTTAGTGTCACCCACTTCCAATTGAAACCAATGCATTTAACCTCAGCAAGGAGGATACGGGCTTCAAGTCATTAAGTGTTGCAGAAATATCGGTTAAGCCTATCTATAATTAGCATTCCTGATGATTTAAACTTGGTTTGATGATTACTAAATTCATCATCTTTAAATAAACACTTCTGACTCTGCATCAGCAGAAGAGAGACATTTTCATCAACTAATTTAGCTCAAGACTTTTTGGCAAGCAAAAACAGGAAAGACCCGATAGCTTTTATAAGATCAGTGAAGGCAGGAATAGGCATGCTAGTATGTAAAAGGGAAAATATTATCATGAAACTGAACCCAGAATCACTGCAGACAATTGTTCTCATACTCCAGTGTTCTGCATTTCAATATGAGTCATCAGTAAGCAGACACGTCATAGGAAAAAAAAGGCCTTATGTGAGTATTCAGGTAAGGGACCTACCCTACTTTTATTAAAATTAAAAACTAACATGCTTTAGAAGTCAAGCTGCATCTTGTAGTAGCTAACAGAATATAAAATGCCAAACATTTATTTCAGTACTTGGTGGCCAAGGAGGATGAAGCTAACGTCTCCCACATCAGATATTTAATCCTATAATTGGAGCCACAACAGTCAATAGCCAACAATGAGCAAGTCATCTCACCAAGTCACCTGCTAAGTGAGCCAGGAAACAATGTGATAACAAAAAGTGCTGCATTTCCACAGTGGAGCCATCTACGAAGAGTGCCCAGCTAAGATCCTGAGCAGAATCAGGTACCAAAGTTGTTTTACCAGTTCATTACTGCCCAGAATTGAGACCTTCCCACAGCTCTCAAAGATCTGAGCAACTCAGATCCAAAATTTTACAGGTTTTATGAACTGCAAAAACTTGTTTCTGACACAATGGCACCACACAAGGCTTACTGTCAATCCTCCTAAATACAACATTTTACAAAGATTCCTATCAAGCTTCACACTAGTTTTTGATAACACATACATACCCAAAATAATTGCACTAGAACACGAGTAATTGTGCACATCAAGTCTTGAAGTCTGTTTTGTCCACAGACTCCTTGGAAACTTGGTTTGCATAACACATTCTTTCCAAAAGACTCCTCTGCTGAAATATCTGGGTTTTTTCCTTTTGCTAAAGATAAGGCAGTTGTCTTCTAGTTTCAAAAACTCATTCCAAATTTTTGTCTATCTTAAATTCAGCAGGACATCCTTCCTTCTTCACTCACAAAGCAGGTAATCCCACCCTACAGATGTTAACTGAACTCAGTTCTTTCCAGACACATTAAGTCTCTCAATTTTTATATATTGCATTGAGTTATGTAAATCCCACGCTCGACATTAAGATACCAGAGAGGCCTTTACCTCCCCTTTCTCGGGTGTTACATCAGTCTTCAGCTACTAGCCCGCAGACCGTTCCTCAAATAGCACAAGCCATTCAGATTTGTTAGCAGTACATACACATGAAGGAAACCATTCCTCATTAATCTCCTACATCAGTTGCTTTAAAATAGATGAGACCTTAGAATAATACTGTGTCTAACATGAGCTTCTCCAGAGGTCTGACTATATTTTAAAAATAAGTACTAGTTTTCAGAAGAGTGACAAGTGTATCAGTACAGGGTGCAAGAACACAGGTGAATAACGTAGCAACTTACACAGTGGCCACGACATTTTTTGAAAGAGCCTTGCAGAAAAGTGTTTGAGACTCCACACAGCACAACAGCATCAAATATTTATTCACGCGCTTATTGCAAGTGGCTTTCCACTTCTCCTGTTGGTTTCTTTTTGGTATTGCTTATTTTTCCCCTTTTTTTTGGTTTGGGGTTTTTTTTTCCTGATGTTTTATCTCCTCCAGCCAAGTAGGTGGCTGAGAGAATTCACCAAAGCAAAATGAATTTCTTAAAACCTAGATTAGGCTGTATTAGTATAGAACAGGTTAAGTATCTGGAAGGTTTTAATGAATGACAGCTTTTGTTTAGATGAAGTTTTTTAGGTCAGTATGGAGAAATTTATTACAGGTTTAACATGATCTGTAATATCCACTAAATCAAAACAGAGGCCTGTCCCAGGAACTAGAGACACTTAATTACAGACTACTTTTCTGGATATTTCTTTGGGGAATGCATCCAGGGAGAAGCTTCAAAGGCCCTGAATTTTGCCTAAGTAATCTAAAAACGAAGTTTAACAATAATAAATGAATGACAAAATGCTACCAAAAAAGATTTCATCAAGAGTCTGAAGATCCTGTTCGTATAGGTCTACAGGAGGGAACACCATGTGCCCACTTAAAGCTCTATTTTAAACGTTTACCTTTCACAAATGGTGTCATCTCAGACTTGTGACTTTCTGTGAGAGACACAGCACCTTTGAATCTTTACATTAAAATGATGCTCCATTATTCTGTTACACTTCTGCATTTTTCATCAGCACAGTGCATCTGAAAACCAGAGTGAAATCTCCCAAAGCAAGCCATCCCAGATGTTCAGTTTGAGCTTGAATAAGACAAGATTTTTCGAAGCACCTCAGCATCTATTCTCTTCATTAGCAGCCGTGATGCTGAGCACACGCTCCCTGTGCCCACACAGACAAGAATATGTGCACAGCACGTGCACACACGGAAGGCCATACAGGTCAACACTAACTCAGAACTTGGATAAACACAAGCAGCACCAACAGCCCCCTCCTGCTCCTCTATGAGCAGGGTGAAAATCCATGAAGAGAACAGGTACATGAGTGCACACACTCCTACAGAATACAGACACCCCTGTCACCAGTCTTGGGCTCACTGTCAGTCTCCACAGCAGCTGTTCCCAGACCCTTGGTCTCCCCAGCTGCCAGCACATGGGCACACGAGCCCCTGTGACCACACTCCAGCACTGGTACTCAGAGCCCCTCAAACATATAAACACTCTTCATTACACAGTCCTCTTAGGATCTGACCACTGACTTGTAATCTACTCTGCAGCTCTTCCCCAAAGTCTCTTGTCTCTGATTACTTCATGCACAGGTACACACACAAAACCAGGGGCCTCAACCCAGCACCAAAGTCTCCCCTGCAGTTGGCACACACTTCTAGTTCCTCCTGTAGCCAACTCCTCCAGCTGCCTCATACAGATACACAATGTTTTGCCCAGACTTCATAGACACTCCCAAGTCTCTTCTGCTTCCTGACTAGTCCTACTCCCTTATCTCTAATGATCACACACTTCACCTTGTCCCCCTTGTTCTGACTCTGGCTGTTGGCACAGGGGTCCCCATATGCGCACACAGTAAATAGCCCCTCACTCAAGAAAACAAGAGTTTGAGGAGACAGGCCAGACTGCACTAATGATGACATGGCATGGCCAAACATACTGTCCAACCATGGGTAAGCACACAACCCACACACCTTATTTCCTTGTCCCCCTTTTTCCCCACAGTTGTTCTTTCCCTCAAAATCATCCTGATCCCTCCTTTCTCCCAACTTTGGTCCCTTCCATAAGTATCCTGTGCCAGTCCCAAAATGTTCTTCCCTGTGTCCGGTAGTTGCCACAGTGACTCTACTCTGTGCACCCCTCCCACCTTACCAATCTACAAGCTGACCCTGCAGAGCCTCTCCATTTACTTATCAAATATCTGTCTCACCCAGGTCCTCAGAGCTGATGACCTCCAGTGGCAGCCCTGGCAGGAACCTGTCAGGGGGCCCATTTCTCTGCTGAGGTTACAAGGGTTCCCCTACCTGTCAGTGTGCCTCGGGGCTTTTTGTGCACATAGAGACAAGCCTTTTAAACACATAACCTATCACCCTTAGTATTTCCAGCCTGAACATCCAAAGCTATTCCAAGAGCATTTATCAAAGCCATGAAAACAACATTTCAAAGTTCAAAGCTGAAGTGTTTGGAAACTCATCATGTTCCCCACTTGTTTTAAGTTGTGAGGTTTTAGATTAAAAAACACAAGCGCACTGTTTATCAGATTTACTTACTCGAGTTGTTGGCCTTAAATGTCAGGTGCTTGCTTGCATCTAATCCTAATGAAGGTTTTCCAACAGCTATCAGGACACTTAAGTAACACAAAAAGTACCGCATACCTTGTTGACCATATCGTATTATATTTGCTCTATAAACACTCACAACTGTTAATGTTATTGCTAAGCAACTGGACTATCTGCCAGAGAGTATTTGCAAAGCACTGTCTATGAGCAAATGATTGTGAACTCTTTTAGGTCACAATTCACAGAATTAGACTCCTAACTAACACTGAACAGATTTTTGTAAACTTCTGAAAAATTAACCAAGCCATGAGATGATCAAGGCTCATTCATCACTAGCATGTAAAGTTACAATCTTTTAAAGAGAGCAAAAAAATACGGGCAGTCAGGGTGTACAGGAGATGACAAGGAAGCTCAAGTTTTCATTACGCAGCAACTGCACAAGGTGAAGGAAGCAAAACTAAAGAAGTCATCTGGAATTTGTGAAGCACCTTACAACTGCTGTAACAGCTAGTAAAGCTGCAAATCTGTTCATGCACAGAAGAAAGTTCATCATAAAATGGAAGAGGAACAAATAATGGGGAACCAGGGCAGCGTTCCTTATGTTACAGCTGAAAAGCTGCCCTGTTCCACTGCCTCCCAGATATCACTCCAGTAACCCTAACTCTGTCCTTTTCTACTAGTAAGTGGGGTGGATAGCTCTTTCAGATTCCTTGTGATTTCCATTTCCCCTGAAAGGCACTAGTTTTTATTTGAATAAAAGCGTGCGTTTCCAAACTACCTGATCCAAGTGACTTTACTTACCATCTGACAAAATCGATCCTATTTCTGAAGGTTCATACCCTGTTTTCCAGTTTCACTCTTAAACGCTGCATTCCCTTCTGCAAACAGAAATTCATATTCCAAGAGAGCAATGAGCTTGGTGAGACAAGCTGAGTGACAGCGCATGGCTAGGCAACCCCACTAAGGACAAACCAAACAGGCACTTGCAGGATTTGTATGAGGAACACGAACTTAACAGATGCATGGCTCCAAAAATCTGACACAACAAACAAGTTGTGCTCTCGGCACCGCAACAACAAACCCGACTCCTGCTGCCATGAAAAAGTCTAACTCTTAGCACATCGTTTTGAATGCCCAAATCATCCGTGCAGAAGCCTCATCTCAGTTGAACGGTGTAAGCAGCCATATACCAGCTGAACAGCAGCAGGAGCAGTTCACATATTCCTGTTACTGTCAGGTCAAAACAGAGGGTAATTTTAGAAGTACTCCACAAGAAGCACATTTAAAATAGACAGATGAATGATAGGAATTTGGAGTTGTGGGTGAGACTGCAAAAAACCAGATTACCAAGTGTCTGGAATTGAACGCTCTACTAGCTAGAGATTAACCCAAACATTAGTTAGGTTTTCTAAGTGTGGAGCTTCAGAAAGTCTATGGCCACCCACACACCATATGCTTAGGTTACAGCAGACATTCACAACATAAATCACCTCGTTTTTTGGTTTGATCCTTCCCTCATCATTGTTGATTTATGCCCTGTACTATTAAGGGGGAAGCTGTGGCATTGCTGTTAGCCTATAGCTCAGCACAGACGTGAGCTCAAAGAATCATGCATAAGAGCATCGACAACGGATTTAAGCACAGGCATTGCACAGCATAGTCTGTCAAACTTAGTTAGAGGGCAGGTAATATCTTTTCTGTACTGAACAAGAGAAGAAGCTTCAGTTTGCTTGTAAAAGTCATCATTACAACAGCTGGACTAGAAGAAGTGGCAAGGATGTCATACACAGCAAGTGGGACTGGGTAGTCAAACCAGAAGAACATTGCTACCCTTTTAAAAAGGGTGGAAAAAGTCTTTCAAGGTGATGCTTTTAAAAATGTTGAAGTGCATACACGGCTAGCAGAAAGAATTAGAGGTAGACATGAGTATGGCTAAGGAGAAAGGACATAATTCCCTACAACTCCAGCCGTACAATGTCTGCTTAACATGCACTGTGTTAGTAAAACTACGTTCCCAGTAGCAGAATTAAGTGTTTCCTCATGTTAAACATATTTTATTAACTACTACACATTTAGTATTTATACAGAGATAGGACCTTGCATAGAACAGGCCTGAAGTCTCTGTGGATGAGGGACTACATATCAAACTTTGTCTTCCTCTAACAATGTCAGGTATTCTGGAGACTACATCTCTGAATTTTTCCAAGGGGAGTCAGAGCATGCAGGAGGAAATGGATCCTTTTAAGTACACTGCATATGCATACTTAGATGAACAGTCAAAGGTTCTAAAGTAGTATCATAAACCCACATTGCTTGTCTATATAACTGGAAGAAAGAGAAGGGAAACAAAGCACACACGCTGCACATCAATGGAGTATTCACTAATACACTGGGATGGTCTTAGTATTAGAATGTAATAGTAACAAATTTGTACTAGTTTAATTCCATTACCAAAACAACCAGTTGGACAAAATTTAATGCTAAAGTCCTGGCACATTTGACTATGCTAAAACTTAGATATCGTCACAGGGAAAACACCACGAAGGCATTAAAAGAGACCTTTCAAGAAAGTATCTTTAAATACATGTAACACTTACAGCCTGAAATTCTGATGGAAATACAAAGAATTAAGATAATTTAATCCATTTTGATGCTGTTGATCAGAGAAATGTGAATTTAAAAATCCCTAGTCAAACTATCATTGTTTCACCATGCAGGTTACAGAGGAAATTACTAATTTAACATCACCAAGCACCTACACCAACATTAACTGTCCTTTGTGAATTCTCCTCCCATGTAAAATCACAAGTGCAGTACTTAGTTCAAAGCATGTGCACGATGGAAGGAAAACAAAGTCTTTATGGCTCAGCAACCACAGTTTCCTATTCTCACACTTTCAGTGCTATTTCTAAAGGCAGTCAAGATTTCAGTAAATTACTTCAGTACATTGCGGTTCCCTTACTGCAACAACTACTCTGAAAAGAGCTTTTATTTAGTCTACATAACATGAAAATAAGCTCTACAAAAAAGACTGGTAGAAAACAAGAGCTCCAGACTCAGATTTGTGTTAGCACAACTAAAAAGCTACAATCAAGCTGTAAGATGTTCTTAAAGCCATGTATCTGCACAAACTGTCCTGCACGTGAAGCACCATCTGCAAGCAATAAACCTCTCTGACTTATTTTGGTCTAGAGAAATGTGAATAATGGCCTTTCACACAAAAGATACACAGCTAGAGGAGACGCCAAGATAAACCCGGAGCACTTCTGTTTACAGCACCAAGTCCTACACCATTATTGAGTTCCCAGGAATAGCATTCTCCTGGAAGCCTGTGTCTTGCTTCTCCCTGCACGTGCCCCAAAGTACACCCTCTACTCTGGCATGCTGTAACAAGCAGGTTTACTATAATCCAGCAGCTGGGAAGAGATGAGGAGAGCCACCTCATCAAGGTGACGTGCCAGAACAGACCTTCACAGCGCTAGCAGGACTGCTCAACACAGCATTTGTGGAAAAAGCATTGTCCTATGCCTCGTTATCCTTCCAAGCAAGAGTAATGTCAAATAAGTACATGTTTAGAGTCAGAAGGTACCTTGCAATTTGCAAGACAAACTGAGCAGGCAACTACGGCCACCAGAAATACTGACATGCCCTTAAAGGGTATATCAGCTCACAGAGCATAACCCAAGACACTGATTCCTGAATGGTAAACTGGTGACCATGTTAGATAATACCTGTCTATCCATAAGGATTGCATTTACTCTATGAAAACTCAGCAGCAACTTTTCACAGAGGTTTACCTCCAGTAACAGGTCCTCTGTTCATGTCGTATAGAGTTCTTAAGCCTTCCTCCCAAATGGGAAATTTATGCGCTATTAATGAATCTTCTTGAGTTCTTCAATGATTTAAAAGATCTTTTCATAAAGTCTTTTTACAGTTTACCTCAGGACTCAAAAGCATCCCCTCAAAACAGAAATCTTGGACTGACGCTCTTGTAAATACAACACAAAAGAAAGAGAGCCACTTCAGCATTCAGATCCACTTCTAAGAGGAAAAGGATTTCCATTAGTGTTTTTCCTCTAGTGGGACCTTTGTGGTCTTACATACTTTATGGTAGTGACTTTAGAAAGTTTAGAAGGAACTGAAAAACTTAAGTTGCAGATCCTGTTATTGTACAACCATTTCTGGAGGGCATGATTCACACCTTCCTCAAGCCCTAGCCCACTTTATTCCAATTTTCACTGAGCTAGCAGTAAGCTACTAGGCCATAGGAGAAGCAAAACCTCTTGATAAGCTAATTTAGTGTAACACAAGGAAATCCCTTCTAGAAAACCACATTTAGAAACAATTGCTCTGAACCAGATTTGCACACTTAGGGCAAGCCTTCCTCTCATGAGCATCTGTTCTTCATCATTGCAATAGCTACAAAGAAAAAACAGATTCAGCAACTTATTTCTTTAAACCACAGATGGTTTAAAATCCATACGGCTTACATAAGCCATCTCTGTTACTTAAAATGCAAATCAGTGACCACCAAAAACATGTTACTACTTTATATTAAAATGAAAGAATTAACTGACTTAATGCCTTATTAATCAGTCTGTGCTCAGCACTTAAACCTCACTGCCCTTACAGGGCAAGCACATTCAGGTCAAGTCAAAAAAGCAGCACACAAGAGTAACAGATGGCAAAAAAAAAGCTTCCTACAGCCCTACGTAGTGAGTAAGGAGCCCTACTGCTGCAGTGGTGTTCCCTGTTGGGATGAGACCATTCAAATATTTACTAGTGAAGAACCATCAGAAACTAGATAAATGTAGTAGAGTGACATTGTTTTGAAAAGCTGGGAGAAACTGATTTTAAAAGGCTTATCTATGTAATGAGTAGATGCTGTGTTTGCTAAGTAAAAAAAAAGAAACTCAAGTTCTAAGTCCCCAAAGCTGATACTCTGCAGCAACACACTAGAAGCCATCTGTAGCAGCACACACACATACCCATCTATATATAGATGGACACAGACAACCTCATTTGCTCAGAAAAATACATTTAATAATCCAACTGCTAGAGTTCGGAGTTGCTATAAAATTAATGCTTTTAACTTACTGAGCACCGAAAGGTATCAAGAGTAGCTGGTTTTCACTGAAGAAAATTACATCCTCTCACCCTCCTCGCTTTAAAAATAGTCATCTGCATCCTTAACTCAATCTCCTTATAACCAGAGGAATCACTTCCCCTGAAATCCCCCCAGAACTGACTATCTTAGTTTGCTGTCTGCAGACAACCACATTAGTTGCTTTAGTTTAAGCTTATTTTGGTTTTTAGCTTTCATTTTAAAGGTCAGTATGAGCTTCTAGAGTGATGAACCAGCTCTTTAAATAACTTGAAGGCACCAGCATTCAATTTATCTTTTTTTTCTGCAATATAAATGGTCATACACTGCAATATAAACATCTCAGTATAGACTACCATCTCCAAACTGTAAAAAAACCCAAAGCTAACCACAATCTATTGCTACTGAACTACAGATCCCTTTGTAACCTGATATATACCCATTTGTGTGTGTATATATATATGCACCTCTCCACAGAGAACACTCATAAGTTGGAAAGATTCCTTCTATACAGGAGCACATTAAAATTTCACATAAACCAGTAAAAATACATAGTTTCCTTATGTGTAAGGATGCTTTACTTGAGTAGAATGCTAACAAACTCACAGCTAAAGCTGTCACTAACAGCATAGTAAAGAAAAAAAACATTAAAATGTTTAACTATTAAAAAAAATTCATCTTTCCTCTACTTTTACAGGAGGAAGATAATGCTACAAATCCAATTAAAAAAAAATAAGGTCAGGGTGCTAAATAAGACAGCAACTAGGCAACAAGGGCAGAGGGCTTACTAAAAGTAGAAGGTCTTCACTTGCAAAGCTTCACACTCCTCTGAAGTATGAATCACTCCTTTTGTAAAAAACCCTGGTGTTGTGGGGAAACACCTCATGGCAGAACTCCCTAGTCTTTGAAAATGTATTTTTATGTCATTAAAAAGAAATGTTTGTATCATATACTGTACTTACATTTCTACCATATACTTTTTGTACATATACTGACAGTCTACACTTAAGTTAGACTTTTGAGAGAACAATTTTCAACTTTGGCTGCAAGTGAGTAAACAAGTTAATTTGGAGAGTAGGTAAATAATACTTTATGTTTGCACTTAATTTGCACTAGTTTGATCCATAGCTCTCATTTAGTAAACAGTCTCTTACTCGGCACTGAGAGAAAAAGGGAGAAACATAACATCCTGAATTATATTATACAGACAAGTTTAGATTTGATGGGGAGGCAGAAAAGCATCCAAAGGACATAGCAGTCACTGTAATTCTAGGGCAAAAGTTAAATTCCTGTATTTTGATACAGGTCAAAGCTTTTGAGTTAGTTTATGAAATACATTATGTTACAGACCACATTGGAAACAACAAAATCTACAGGTTTTTCTACAGGACTTCTATGTGTGGGGGCAGTCTGATAAGTAAATCTCTTGCTTGTGCCAGAAATTATAGAGGAAACACAGGAGTGAACAAAGGGGAAAGAAACACAGGACTCTGGCAGTTCTACTGCATTTGCTTTTAGCCAGAGCAAAGAAAAAGTTCATGAAGGCAACGAGAACACCTGCCTTGCAGAAGGCCACTCACTACATGATTCATGCCAGCGCAGTCTACGTTTAAAAAAGTTCTGAGAAGAAGTGTCGTGAGAATAACCGACTATCACATGCCAATCAAAGCAGCAAGACTGTTCACTGAACCAAGGATTTACACAACGTGTGGTTCTCAAACAACTGCAGTCTGCTTCTTTGCACAGAGTGCAGAATTACAAACATGACCAGATAGTCAAGTCACAACATCTTGCATATACTTCATTATTTACATCAAGGCAGAAAGGAAAGTTTCTTTATAAAGTACAGTGAGTCGCAGAGGAAGCCAGATTTTGAAACTGTAGGCACTCCAAGAGGGACACAAAACAGATGGTAGTTCAGGGTGATGAAATGTGGCAAACCACTCACTGCTTAAGCGTATTGTCAAGTGAGATCCCAGCTTGGTCTCGTTCATTCATACATGGCCCTAAGAAAATGTTTAGCTTGCACAGTTGGAAGGAATGGGCAAGGACTACAGCCCTTTGCATCACAGGTATGTTGCTAACAAGATTACTATTTTTTAAAAAGTCTTCAAAGAAAGTATAAAAAATTAATCTGAAACAACACTGTCGATTCAACTGCAAGCAGGAATTCAGGTGTTAAGATTACCTGGAGAGGCAAGCAAAACGCTCTGCAGCTCAGGCACTGCCACACCAGAAGCACTGGGTTGACTGCTAGCAGTGAAGACAGACTGGAGTCTTCCAAGTAATTTTGGAAAGCAGCGAGGACCAATAAGGGACAATGCTTCCTTGGTATTTCTTAAATAGTCTCTGAATGACTGTAGTACTACTGCTCACCTTTCTCACATGCAAAACTGTTTCACTTAAAAAAACCAACAGTTCTCATTTACTTTAAAAGGAAATACTTTAAGTTAAAAATTATCTAGCATATCCTTTCAACAGCAATAAAACTAAAAACTCTCCAGAGTGAATGCAAGTAAGAATAGCTTAAAAATAAAAGGTAAAATTCAGCATTAAGAAGGAGGAACATATATTTTAAAAGATGCCACCTGTCTAGCTGTAAAGGCAACAAAAATGCCAAATACAGGAATCACTTACTGGAACACTCCTCAGCATAATGTGTAACAGGTCCCTAAAATACTCAAAATAATTTCATCAGTTGCTTTGTAATATTGTTTTAAAAAGGTCAGACTACCCATTAGCAGCATATGAGAGACAGTAGTAGTGTCCCGAGATGCTACAGTGGTAAAACCAAAAGGAGATTAATGCATGAAAAGCTAGAGAGTCTGTTACAGCACAGTCACCTTTTCAAGAATACTTATAATTTATTAGAAAAGGAACGAATGTAAGTTCTTTCTGTGAACATCCCCATTCTCATATCCCTATCAATTTTTTTAACCTATTTCTAATTTCAACCAGATTTAACAGAGGGTTGCCGTTTCCAAAGATAAGGAAGCACTTCAACAACTACACAAAAATGAAAGGACGAGTCGAGGAGCTGTCCGTACTTCCCCGTTCCAAAACGCTGCAGCCTTAACTCCAGTTATTCGGACACCATTCAAGTGATAAAAATAACCAGTGCCCAAGGCCTAGCAAAGTTTCAAATCAGAGCTTACACACTACATTAGACACCAAAGAACCTAACCACACAACCTAAAAATTCATAGGAGTCCAGAATTTACTGACGTTATTGCTTGGGACTGGGGAAAAGCTGAGCTGCTGCAAGTGATTTTCAGTCAAGTCTACTGCCATTTAAGAGAGTTTTCTACATAAACTGGCTACTTGTTTGTTCAATTCCTGTGCTGCTCCAGTATCTGACCGAGCCTCAATTTCTCCGTCGCTTTGAAATCGCCCAAGAATATCCCACCCATACACAACTGTACCAAAATAAGCTGTTCTTCACTTATGTGCTTCAGCCTGATTTCATACCTATACTGTTTATACGTGTACTTGAAGTTTTTGCAAATTATTTTTAATGCTTTCTCATCTAATGCAAAGTATTATCAGAGATCAGGAAGACACCTAAAAAACCTCAAGATTTTGCCATCGTGGACATTTCTAAGCTCGTGCCATCGGCACACGTGTGCAAATTCTGCTGAAATGCCTGAACGGATACGCGTGCTTTCCCAAGTCATGGCTTACGTGTTCAGTGCAGTTTCCACCATTTCTCAGACTGATGTTCTACATTCACCTGCTAGTTCACTTACATCCCACATTAAACAGTATTTCCTAGCCTTCTGTTACACCCTTCCTTACTGGTAACAGCCAGGATATACAACTGCGGGAGAACGAGAACACAAACTTATCTACTTCAAGTAGCTGAGATTTCCTTAAGCCATCCCCAAGCCTCAGGAAACAACACTTTGACAAAACAGGTTAAAAATCCATTATTTTCAATAATTTCTGAAAAATTTCATGTCCAAACAGTCTTTCCATTCTTCCTGTGGCACGACAAAAGGAGTACAGAATACACTGTTTTTAACAAAGCTTTCCTACCAACAATAGTAAGAAGTTTGCAAGATCACGTTGCCTGAGCAGCTAAACCAAGTTTAATTAAGGTAACATGCAGGTAAAAACACATAAGCTGCAGAAAAAATCATAATATTTTTCCTAGCATTATACCTACAAAAATATGCTGATCTATCATTAAAGCTACAATTTTTTTGTAGTGTTGTTTGACAAGTCTTTTCATTTTTCACCAAAACTGCTAAAACTAAAGTGAGAGTAAATATTCCTATATGCCATGTCAGTAGTTCTAAACATGATTTGAAGTTTTACTAACTTCTGAAGAGTGCCTTTCCTGAGCATCAGTTTACGTTTGTTGGCAATCTTTCTGCGTTTCATCTGCTTTAATTCTAATGTGGTTTCTGAATGAGGTAACTCCACCCAGCAACTGAACCTCAGTACAAGTCAGCACAGAGCCAAATTTTGAGGCAATCTATCTAAATCACATTTGAATCTTCAAAAATCAATTATGATCACATTAAATATACCTATAACCATAAATGTTTCATTGTTTGTTCAAATGTTCCTTACTTCAGAATTACAGATACAGATGATATTGGAATTGGGCAAACAGTGGTCAGATACCGCTAAGATTGAAAGTGATGTAGCAGTTATGTGTAAGAAAACCACTCCAAGCCACCTGCCTCTGTTTGTACAATCTCTTACAACTGTCCATCAGGACAAACAAAACTATTTTGCCTTATGCAAGTGATACCCACTTACTGTTCAGGTATACAAGTCTGAATCTCATTTTCCTACTTCGATTTAATTCAGCACATAGGAAAAACAAGTAACATCAGTTTCTACCAGGGAGAGAGAAAAGGAAAATGCCCCATGCATGAGACAGGATCACAGAAGTGAAACAATATCACTAGCAAGTGATCAAGGAACTATCACTGTCATCGATAAAAGCAGCAGTAATTTAATAATGGTCTTCCAACCACTTCTAAAATATTTAATTCATCATGCTTTCCATGCCATTTAGACAATCCAGCTTAAGCAGGAAAATCCAACAATTCCTGTGACAACCCACCAACTCACCTCACGCTGCTGACTCGATCAACTTACGGACCTAGCTTAGGAGCTGTGCAGCGGCCAGTTCTTCATAGTCCATGCAAGAAACAAAACTGGAAGTGTTCAATCATTTGTTACCACCACTTTCCAAGAATGCCTATTTCCAGTTTTCAGTTAGAAGTGCCTTTCTAAATAAATCCCTACATCATATTCAGTCTTGCAGGGGTAAATAAAAGAGGTCTGGCAAACCAAGGGATTGATCTACTTTTTTTCAATTAAAAAAAAACGGCTGAGGAAGAATTTTGGCACTGGTACCTGATCAAATCCTACTGCCCTGCAAAAAGGACTGGGGTCACGAAATCCAAGTGAGCACGCACCACTGCTGATGGAACCAGCATGGCTTGCAGATGCTCACAGAAAACTGTTTCTGTTTCGCTACCCATTTCCCTCACTGCAAAGCAAGGGAATACCTAGCCTGTGCTTTTTACTCTCAATAAATGAGAATTAATATAATTTTCTGATTTACAAAAGGAACATCTTTTGAAACATCTCCCTTTCTTAAACTACTCAAAACTGACAAAGTTTCTCACACACAAATGACAGATTTAGCTCTGGCTGAGGTAACAATGTCAGAGAATTTTTACCTATGCTTCTTAATCTTTACAGAATACTTCCTCACTCTCAAAACATCACGTAACAGAAAGAGTTGCAACAGAAGCTACAGAGGGTGGATAGAAGGTGGAAAGAAGAAAGCAATCTTTCAGGTTAAATAAGATAGCTTTTCTGGGACAGAGAAAAGTGGACCTGTCAACAGCCAGGATTTTATTGACTGCCCATGAAACAATTAGGAGGAGCTGGCATCTGATCAACAAGATGTAAGGATTACACGGAGTCAGGTAGCTCAAACGATCCAGGAGTCTTAAAGGGAGCAGAAAGAAGAATATAGGAGCACTATAACTCTACGTTGGGAAATTCTGTTAGTACTGGGGCTTAATGACCTTTACAATTACACAGTGTCTTTCCAGGTTTCTTGGCATTCTGCAATCACTCAGAAGAGTCACTCAATACTCGCACAATTACGTTAAGTACAATATAAGCAAGAAGAAAATAGTTTTGGACATCTTTATTATTTTATAACACAAAGGCAGGGGTTATTGCTCTAAAGACGTATCAAGAACCCAGGATTCCAGCTGTAAAATGCAGAGCATTATAGTAATATGCCAACACAACGCTGATAGACAAGTAGGAGCAAAATACTGACTGTAGAACAGCAACAGGTTTTTTTTGGTTTGGGTTTGTTTCTAATTGCAATGATGAGGGAAGTCATTTTAGCAACTGAGACAGTAACACCAGAAACAGCTCTCAGTGCCCCTGTTATTTTACTGTAAGCGTTTATAGTGTTCAAGTCTTTGATGGTCTTAAATTTACCTTGTACTACACAACAAAATTACCAAAACCTGTGGCTAAGGCACGTATCAAGTAAAGCACAAGAGATATCAAAACTTAAATGGACTAAATTAGACAAACAGGTATTTTCAACTAAAAGCACTGCTGACACAGATCTCTAGTCACAGGTGTTAGTACTTATTTCTGAGGCTCACAGATCTTCTGTTTATAACCTCTACATTACTCCTGCTCAGCACACAATTCATGTCTGTAACAGTTGCACCTCAATGTTAAGGTCATCACATACATATTTCTGCATATTTAAAGTTGAATAAAATATCAAACTTGATACATTAAACTGATTTCTCTCAGAACTTCAAAGTTCACAACTGTTACTGCAGTTGCATAGTTTAAACACACGCATCTGACCATCAGTTCTCTAAAAATACCATGTTAGAAATGTGTCATTTTACTCAATAACCACAGACGCAGCAAGACAAAGACGCTTGATATTCACAGGGGAAAAAAGCATTAAAAAGCCACCCAACAGAGTGCCAGGTTTCAGAAAGTCCATCAAAAATGGCTCGCTATGTAAGTACGTTCTTAAAAAGCACCACCTAAAGAAATTCCTTTTAGAATGCACCAAGACTGCAATGCATAGTAAGAAGTCTCAACTGCCATGAAGCAGTAGCCTCAGGGCTACGTTAAGACTGCTCAAAAGTTTAAATACAGTGGTGAAGTTTATGAAAGATGTAGTTAAAAATGACCATTTTGTTGTAACTGATTTCAGAAATCAACTGGATTCAAGCACAAACATCTGACTAACTTACTCCAACTGCCAAAAGCAGAAAGCAGGAAAACAAAAAGTGCTCTTTACCTATTGCCAGAGGGCCCAGTTCACCAGTTTTAGAACAAGCTTTCCTCTTGCCTAATCTGAACATTAAAAAGTAAGTCCCATTCTTCAAAACCAATTTCCTACAGCAAAAAGAACAATAGCACACAGGCACGCGTGTGCATTGTTCACTACTGCCAAACATAAGGTTTTTATTTGAGATCTCAGAAGACCTTTAGTTAAGTTTGGCTATAGAATCCCTTAAGGAGAAAACAATTCAAAGCTTTCTGCTAACAGATAAACTTTTCACTCAGATCTATGTTTTTCCACTTTCACAGCTTTCAGCACTTCCATTTTACCTTTTCTGAGCATGAAACCACAGAAAACCTCAAAAGATTCAGCCCTTCCAATACTGTCATTTTGAAATTTTGGCTGAAACCTGTTTATAGGTAAAGCTGGAGAGGTGGATGCCTAATCAAATACCATTTTCACAAGCAGCTTTATTACTTCTAATCATTAAAATAGTCTGTGAGTAGAAAAGACTTTACAAATACAACAGTCGAAAGCACAGCAGACCCTGTTTCACAGATTCACGTGGCATCTCCTATGCAGGGGACAGAAAGAGCCGATCACATTGTTAGTTAGACCTGTAAACTCTTACTGACTTGGTCTTCAGATAGGAAGATGCCAGGCTTAGGTTTTATAGAAGACATCTTTATAACATCATAACAAAAGGACCATGAGAGGCCAAACAAATTTCCTAAAGAATGATGCATTAGAAGTAGTTTTCTGCCTAGGCCTCCATTTCTAGGGTGGCTCTCTGTGATGGAAAAAGGAGTCATTTCTTTCCCAATCCCACTTTTGTCAGGAGATCCTGCTTAAGGAAGGCCAAGATCCAAACCCAGTCATCTTCCAGCAACATAAATGGCTCTCAAGATCTTCTGCTGAAGGCTTGTGATGCAGTATAAAGGTTAGAAGGTGTCCTGAAGGAATTTGGAGGGAATGAAGAGGGAGAGAAGAGTCACAAGATGCACCAAAGTAATAATGCATGTAACATAGTTCCAAATGACTTCAACTCAGCATGAAAGAGGAACTGGTAAAATATCCTTAGAATTTCTCTGCCTGTTTTCAAGTGATTCCTTCTGCTCAAAATCAAAAGGAAATTTAGAATAAACTTCCTGTGCCAACAATGACACTCTGGAGAAAGAAAGGTCTGACTGTGGGCTACTGATGCTTGCAAGAAAGATGCTGTTGCTCTGCACAGCATGAAGCGAGAAAGGCAGAATTTACCTGAGCTGATTGTACTGATTCCCCTCCTCTGGGCCTGAGGGATTGCTGATCATGCGGGTTAGTAGCACATCCCTTTAAATCAGAGTGTTCCAGTTTGTTTCCATCACTCGAACAAAGAAAAAGGAGTTTAACCCAGCAGCCACGGGCTCCTCTGAAGGAAGAATGTATTTACACATTTAGAACTAGGGGATTTTTTTCAGTGCTGGGAATCAGGTCTGATTTCAAACCCATTTGGCTGCCTCCACTTTCCTGCACGTCCAAATTCAGCAGTGGTGTAAAGAGACAGGGAGGAGATGAAAATTGTGTGGCTATGGGCCATGTATGGGCCACAGTTTACTTCGCCCCAGCCACTGCTTTCTGCTCATGACTTGGTCTCCTGTCTAGAGAAGGGTCAGACGAAGAATGGCTTTAGTGCTTCAAAGAACTGAAGTACAAGTATGACCCATGGACAGGAAGCTTGCAGAGGCATAAAGAATATTCTTTCCAAGTGCCAGAATATTTTTTCTCCTCTCTCTCTCTCCCCCGTGTATTTTTTTTTTCTTTAAACTGTTCACACTCCCTCTTCTCAGTTTAAGAAGTGGAAGACAACATCAACAAAAAAGCATAAACAGCATAAAGTCCATCCTTCACACCTGAGTGGATGGCAGTTCAAAGGGGCCCTACCTACCTGCAACCCTGTTGTTTGCTTCAAGAACTCTGTTTGCCCAAGGAAAAAGAGACGAGCAAATCCTGGAAGCAGATCCTTCCCCAAAGGAAGTTTCTTTCTGAGTCTGCAACCTGGAGCTTTTGCTTGATACTCAGTCCTCTGAGTGGATTCTTTCTTCAAACATTCACACTGGTTCTTTACTTTTGTGGGCAGCTGGAAAAAGAATGAGGCCGTAGGCTGAGGCAGGGACTCCATACTTCCAGGATAGGGAGGCAGAAAGACTGGAGGGGAAGGAAAAGTGCTAGTTGGTAACTTCTTGAATAATGATCTACATTCCCTCATTTTCTGCCACACAGAGACATACACATAGTCACTGCAATAGGGGAGGATGACAAGAGATGAATACTAGACATGCAGGTTTTTTTCATGCTCTGATGCCAAATAAAAAAAAAATCCAAAAAGTGTTCAGCTATGAACTTTCAAGACTTTTAAGACATCTACCAATAGATGAGATCAATCATAAGGTGTTTTGTCCAGAAAGTTCTCTCTGCTTGTTACAAGTTGATGTAGGTGGAAGGAAAAAGATTTAAAAATTAGGTGCTCATTTCTTGGGGAAAAAAATTCCAAATCTCTCTTCTGTTCACTTTATCTCAAGTGAATTAAAAATGGCATCTATTGCAATGCAGTGAACGTCTCCCCATAATCTCTTTAAGAAGAAACAATCATACTTACCTGAATGTTTCCCTCACCAGTGACCTCCTAACCCTATCCACTACTACTCTGTAAAAGCCTTACTCCAATCTCAAAGTCTTTGACTCTGCCTGCAAAATCACACTGCTCAAACACTGTCAGCAATTTAAGGCTTCTGTGACAACCTCTGGCCAAACCTACACAGGCTGTGATGGATGGGCAAGATAAGAACCTACCCACATTCCTGGATCAGGTTTCTGAATTTCTAAATTATTCTCCTTATTTACCTGAAAACCTAGATCCTCCCAGGATTTAATTGTCACAAAGAACAAAAACATAATGCCCAAGAGAGAAGACATTTTCTTCTTCAGAAATCTTCAAGCTGACTCCTGTGAAGCTTTATCAGCAGCACGGAGCCAACATGCAACAACACAGAAGTAGCAACCACTGGACTTAAAGCTGCCCCATGCATGCTTTTACCAGCTGCAGCATCTTCCACACAACAGCAACAGGGGCTGGTATTTGCTTGTAAGGTAGCTGTTGAGCCGTGCGCCTCAGATGACGCACTGACACTTTACTTGCAGTGCTCTACACTACTCTCATCAAGGCACCAGGCAGAGTGTGATCCAACAGTTAACCAAAAAGGTTTACTATTCATTATTTGGATGTAACTTCACTCATTTGGGGGCAATTCTGATGGCATTTCTTCATCCTCTCCTTTAGAGCACATACCTAAACAGAACAGCTTTATGCGGTTAGGTATCTCAATGTGTCCTCCAATTATAAGGTTTCTCTTCCTTACAGAAGCTTTACTTCATCATGCTCCAAATAATACAAGAAGTTGTAAAAAAATGAGGGGTTTTTTTTCAATAAAACCACAGCAATTAACATTTTTAAATGGCATCTTAAATTTTTGCAGTTAGAGTAGCAGACAGGAAAATTTCCTCTTTTTTCCTTCATAAAAGCATAAAGGACAGAAGCTGATAGCCTGCAGTCATTAAAACAGAAAAATCTGGAAGCTTATTCCAGATAAACTGCTTGGGCTTGCAGAAAAATACCCTCCTTCTTGGTTACTCTGAGGACAGTATCTCAATGGTACCTCAATCTAAGGGAAGAGGGCTTGTTCTGAACAGCAATACAGCAAGATCATCTTCTAGCGGTCTCATGATTTTTCAACAACGTGAGACCAAGATGTGTTTCTGTACCTTTCAGCTTGACAAAAACTGGTCATTTTTTTCATTCTTTCAGATCAACTTCCAAAGACTAGAAAGTCAGGTTTAGTCTCTTCATCCCACAGGCATGTTCTTTGAAACAAGGTGTTTCTGCTTGGAAAGTGTAACTAACCAACTCATACATAAACGTTCTCAGGATGACATTTACGCTTTCCTCTTCCATTACGGTAGAGGGTACAAGATAAAAATAATACTACTGAGCATTTTCAATGCAAATTTCTACTGCTTTGTACGTGCTGGCTAAGAAACCACCATAAAAGGACAGTACAACCAAGTACATTTCTTCTCAAGATCCCTTTGTGATCAAAAGTTTTTTCACTAGGTAACTTGCTGTATCTGGAACCTTAGGAACTTTTCAAGCTGCCAATACTTCCTCCTTACAAATCATAACTACAATGCCATATTCAGCATTACAGGCTTAAACTAAGCTAATGCACTGAAGCCTACAAACACTACTAGCATTTCCAAAGTCAATATTATTTTCCAGCTGAAAGTAATGGAAGGTATCAGAGCAAATCCACCCTGATCAAGCAGCATGATCTAGCTTGTTGCAGATTCCTTTCAAACAGGAATCTGCCTAGGGCCTCAGCAATATCAAGATAAGGCTGCCTTTGAGAAATCCTCTCTCACCAGAGAAAGATCACATTAACTGGAAAAAGTCTCCAGATCACCTACAATATACTGCACAATCAGAAATCATCTCTGAAGTTTCAAAGGCGTAGAAGAAAGAATTATTTGGTCATACTCTAGTCACGAGGCAGTTCACGAGAAGACATGAAGGCCCAATGTAAAATTGAAGAGGAAAAAATACACATTTATAAGGACTCTGTCCACTGGTGTTTTCTCCATGGAAATAGCTGAAGAACAAAACATTTTCTGGAAGACCAATGTGAAACATCCTGTTAGCAATAACTTGCTTTTAAATTCCTTCCTTACATCAAGAACTCCTCATTTTCCAGAAAGGCAAGATTTTACTGGCAGTTTTTATATTTTTGTGCATCTTTCTCCCCTTAAACAGACTTGCCTTGAACTCTAAAGAATGAAGTGGGTAATACTTTTGTGATCTAGCTATCACAAACACTAGTCTGATGCCTATATACGGGTATGTATTTTAGACTGAAACAACTACAGATTTCTGCATTTTGAGATGTTAAATGGTAATAAATACTCCTTTGCTCTTTTAAAGATTTAAAAAATGGAAGAGAGTTCCAAAACAGATCATCCGTCGATCTTATCGGAATTTGGAGATAGGGCTTTTCGTTGCCTTACATCCATCATTAGAAGTGATTCACTCTATCAAGATGGGATGTTAAGCCAGCTTCTTCTCAGTCTCCACAGAGTAGAGTTCGCTGATTTACCTCAGGTGCAGGCTGTGATGGGATCCTTCTAGTTGGAGCAGGAAGAAATTATAGCTGTGATGACACAAGAACACCTCGTGTTGATGATCTTCAGATATAGATGAAGTCAGGAAAAGCACTAGTAGTTGTTTTGAGTGTACAGAAGACTGTAAGGAATCCCATAATCGATGTTCTCATCTCCTTTGGGCAAAGGAAGGTATCTCTGCAATGTCTTTCCATCACGACTGTTGATAGACTGGAAAGTTTTCTGGGAGGAAAACTCCCTCTAGTGCTTTCTTCCGTGTCCCTTACCTACCTGGCAGGTTTCACTGGCACTCACTAACTCTAGAACCAGTGAAGAGCCATCCTCACTTTTCTGCATCAGTGAGCAGAAGCTCAATAGCCAGGAAAGAAAAGTTTAAACAATCATGAGTAAATTCTACAGAGTAACAACTGCAAAATAAGCAAAACACTCAATGTGTGTATTGAGTAGGTGATACAGAATAAAAGCAACAACACTACTTTTATTTCTAGTACTGAAGCTCCAACAACTGCAGGGTTCAAGTGGAAAGACATGGAAACAAAATGCAAACTGCCACACTCAATCCAAGTTACCTGCAGCTAAGTCAACTATTTCTCAGTCCTCAAACTGTAATTTTAAAGCATCATACAATTATTTTGAAGTGTGCAACTAGGCATATGGAGTATTTGTAGCTCCTGAAATGAAACTTGTTCTGGATTAAGTAGTTGTTGCCCTTCTGCCATTAGTCATACCTCTAGAAATACGTGCAGGCTGCAAACCCACTGCAGGATCTATGCACCAGCATCCAGTGGAACTGTTATTCAAAATAAATATTACAAGAACAACAAATTTTAGTAAGACATCTTTCATCTGGAAACTAGCACCAACATGACATGCACATTAAAGTATCAACAGGAGTGATATACAGCTGACTGTTTTAAACTCCAAGCTACAGACTTTGGACAAAATTTCCCAAAACTTCCTGGGGTGTGGGGTTTGGTCGGGGAGCATCAAGGGGAGGAGGGGACTTCACAGGAGTGAAGGGAAGTCGCTGAGCAGTACAACAACTATACTGCATAATTTTAAAGCCTTAAGATAGAGAAACAGCAGCCAAACCATTGATCAAAGTGTTCTTAAGTGCTACACAATCCATCATGACAAGCTAAACTTGCAAACAAATAGAATGGCAGGAGTTTTGACTGCCCAAATTTCAGAACTGGTTTGGAAGCGTTTAGCGCTCTGCAGCAATGTTGTGTGTTCCATGTCTTTAACAGCTTACTAAAACACAGAGTGCCACAGTGCTGCCAAGATCTTCAGACAAGGCGCTGGACAATACCTGCTGCAACATCCTTACTACCGCCAGTTTAGGAACGGTGAAAAGCTACAGCTTTTCTGAACTCGGAACTGGACACACCTGTCATAGCAACACCCACTTGAGAAACACAGCCAGTATTTCTTGGCACATATGCAGCAGCAGGAAAACATTAGAGGTATAAAACCAAATGATTAGTTGCTTATAGAAAATACTACCTTGTGAGAATAATTCTCTTTCATACATGCATTGATTTAATAAAATTAAAATAAATGGGTATTTTTTTAAACAGTATTTTTTCCATATGAAAAATGCTTACACTGCAAAAATATTTTTTAATGTTTTTATCAATATAGATTTTGGGTTTTGTCAGCATTGTATGCTGAGCACAGCTGAGGGCAAACCTTTTATTAGCCTAACTAAATCACATTTTATATTCTTTTTTTTCTTTCTGAATAATCAATCTTCAACTAATTCCTACAGTTCTCTGGTCAGGGCCTTTCAGCCAGTCTATCTGCAGAACTTGGAAGCTAAAATACTACACATAAGCAATGGTAAGAGAACAGACTCCCATACTGTTCAACAAGTTGGTTTTCTGGGGAGGGAGTGGGGTGAGGTTAAACTGAATTTTCAGCTGAGAATAGCTCAGGACTTCTCTGTAGGTTTTGACCATTGATTATCTAATTCATGACCTTCATCTGGGATCTCTTAGAAACTCAAATACAGCAGAAATTCCACTCCCATTTATTGTATTTCTCACATTTAATAGATTAATGTTAATAAATGGCAACAGATGCACTGGAAAATAAAAGCTAAACAAATTAGTAGCTTTCTTAAAGCCCTTAGTTTTAAGAAGTTCTGCTTTGGAAAGGACTCAAGACACATTTCAGAGTTGAAGACTTGTATTATTTTCCATATCAAATACTAATTCCTACATTTTTAATGTTAAAATGTGCTATCTGTAATTAGCTAACTAAATGTCTTCTGAGGGTTTTCTGACTTTTCTTATTGGACTAGTGTCTTGAAATCACACACTAAAACTGTAACATTCTCTCTGTGTTACTTGGAACAAGACAAACACAAGTTTTATTATAAAGAAGTTCATAAGGCAGCTGAGGTAAAGGCCATTTGAAAAAGCATCGTTTGACTCTGCTTAAGTAAAGCATGAGCTATCCCTGTATCTTCCTCTCCATGCAAGCACCTTCACACCTACCTGCTTCCATCAGCCAGAACTCCCAGTTTTTGCACTAGACAATAAACTTTGGCAGTGCCTCTTCACAGGCATACCAGAGTGCAGTGTCTGACTGTCATTCTGTATCTGTTGAAATATTAGCACTTGGTTTAGGTCGTGTGCAAGAAAAAAAAGCCAGTCATACATAAGAAAAAATACACATGAAAACATATAAAGATCTATTTCTAGCCTATGCTTACCACTTTCACATAATTATTCAGAACAAAGACAGATATCAAACATCCACACCAAAACAGAACCTTCCCCCACTGACTGATCTGGGTTGGACAGCATTTAACCATACACTGAATCTCACAGGACACATTTTCCTCTACTTGAATAAGATTTCATTGACAAAAATAAACACAATCTGGGGCAGATAAAGACCTTCCAGCATACTCAGGCAAAGATACAAGACACCACAAACCCTCCTGGAAAAAGCACCATTTGCATCATTACTTTTGCAAATGATTAATACTACACCAGTCATAGGTCATTCTGAAGCAAGTTTGACAACAACATACACCAGGTTTATGCTTGACATGATTCTCTTCTGGCATTACATTCATTGCCTTATGTCTGATTTCCCTGCCAAAATATAAAAGCCAGTGTGTCCTCAAAACAGTTGTCAGTAAAATACTTCTGCTGAAGATCAGCTCTCTTGAACGAGAGACCAGCAAGGCATCTGTTCTGGCACCCTATTTTATTTTTAAGGCAAGATTCTAAACTCAGTTTGCAGCAGGACTGAGAGGTATCTGCATTAATGTTCTTAAATATTAACTATTGTATTTTCTCCTTTATGGCTTCCTAGCTACCAAAGAGTAAAACAAAAAATCTAAGGCACACTCCATGCAGCTTTACTTCTACCATGCAAGAAAGTTCATATTAGAAAACTACCTTACACAAAGTTAGAAAACTATTTTACACAAAGTAAGTCAAACCCCATCTTCTAGCTCACTCAAAAGAAAAGCACAGCAGACATGACAAAGCTTGACACAGTCAATGTAAAGAAAACTGCAACACAGACATCCAGTTAAAAAGCTCTTCATTTTTGGCATGTATTCAAAATTCACTCTTTTAAAAAGCTGCAGAATGAAGCATTACACTATATAGAATTCAAGTGAGAATGACTGTATTTTTAAGTGGTATCACTATTCTAAATAGCTATTTCTCCAAGTTTTAAATTGTTAATTAATAATTTAATAACTGCTAACTGAAAACCCCATGTGCATTTTACAAACTACTACAAACCAGAGTTTAATACTGTATAAGAGTAGTTTAGGGGTTCCCTCTTCTTCCCTTTTTATTTGCCAGACAAGCATTATATTGAATATCACTTGTAAAATAACATATATAAAGTAAACATAAAGTAATTTTTTCTTCCTTTATTCAACAGAATTCTTTAAACAGAACTGCTGACTTCATACAGTCTGCTATTCCTAACTCAGGCATTCTTTTATTGTCCTTTTTAAAGACATCAGGGAATTGCCTTTTACCAGTCAAGCCCTTCATTCTACTTTATAAAGTAAAGCATGTGTACGTATTTAAGAAGCCTGCATGCCAAAAGTATCATAGAATCATTAAGGGATTGGAAGGCACCTTGAAAGATCATCCAGTCCAATCCCCCTGCCACAGCAGGATCACCCAGACCAAGTCATACAGTCAGTTACGATTAGAAGGGACCACAGGATCACCCAGTTCCAACTGCCCTACCCTGGGCAGGGACACCCCACCCTACAACAGGCTGGCCAGAGCCTCATCCAACCTGGCCTTAAACACCTCCAAGGACGAGGCCTCCATCACCTCCCTGGTCAACCCATTCCAGGCTCTCACCGCTCTCACAGTGAAGAACTTCCTCCTCACATCCACTCTCAATCTACCCATCTCCAGCTTCGCTCCATTCCCCCTAGTCCTGTCATGCAAGTCTTAACATGCTTCTCACTACAAAGACCCCATTCATGTCTTCTTTCCCCACCCCTTACCCAGAATGAATTAACATAACATATCCTTTCCCTCTTCTTATTCTGAGTAGTGTTCTAAATATTAATGGGGAAAAAATGTCAATTTAGCAGCTACAATCATAGACATCAGTATTATCTGACTACCCTGTTTTCTACTTACCATGAAGCAAACAAACTACTACTATGTGTTCATTGGGAACCTGAATATATAGTGTAAACAAAGCTAATCTGAAGTAAAAACATGACACTATGGACAAGGACGTAGTTAATCTGTCGCCACATAAAGTACACAACTCAGTGGGAGGAACCAGAGTTACTATGAGGAAGCCAGGTTCATGCAAGCTTAATGATCCATTTCAGAATTGCAGCTAACATTAAACATGAAAAGCTAGAAGGTATGTTAAGAGGTCTCATCGCTATTAAAACAACAAGCTTATCTCCACATTTTACTAGAAATATTAATTTGGCTTAGTAAATGACAAAACTTTACTAGAAATTAGTTTACACACACAGTTTAAACACTCCTAAATTTTCAAATTTCTAGTTAATACACTTAAATGGTTTTCAATAATAAACCAGATTCCACAAGATTAGCACTCACTATACATAGGTCTATCTCAGTTTTGACTGGGTCTTCAAAACAAACCAAGGCAACTCTAAACCAAGCTTTTCTGCTGTGTGTGTTCACTACAAACCAACTCTTGAAGCCAGGTTCAGTTTAAATCCAGTTTGACACCTCAAAGAATAGGAGTGTGTCAGGAGAGCGATAGAGTAGATGGGCACAGCCTCATTTCTGCCTCCACAAGCACAGTGCAAGGGATGGCAAGAGATCAGACTGGTTTATTTTCAAGCAGCCAGTAAGACAAAAGACAGAAAGCAAAAGGGAAACTACACTGAAGAAAAGCAGAGGAAGGAGATGTAAGGAGGACTAAAGTTACTGAGAGCAACAGGAAGCAGCATGGCAACAGAAATACAATAAATGCAATGCCACAGTCAAGAAGACTTCTGAGAAAAATTCCTAGAAGCCCTACAAACTCCAATATTCAAGGAACTATGTTTCTCTAATAATAAAAAAATATCTGGAGGGAGAAAAGCAGACTTGAAAGTCAAAACTTGATTCCTACACTCCCCCTGCAGCAGAACCACTGACTGGAGTAAATTCCACTGACTTGAACGCTCTTACGGTGCTAACTTCATTTATGAGGCCACTGGCAGGATCGGAGCCAGTGTTATGGGTATAATACTCAGGCTTCAACATTAGCCTGGCTATTGCATCAGCCATGCTATTTTTAAGCACAATTCAGCTTGGTTTTTTTCCCCTCAATCTGATGCAAGCCTATATGTTTTTTGGTTTTGGTCTGGTTTTTTTAAAACACTGTTCAAAAACAGTTTGTTAAACGCTACTTTGTTTGACAAGTAACTAAGAGTCATTCTAGGATCTAACAATGTCTACTTGTAAGAATATTTATTAAAAGCACTTGACAAGAGAGCTACTAATGTTCGAATTTATATTTCTAATTTATATGCAAAGCTGGCAAACAATTTGTGATTATTTCAAATTTTACTACTCTATGCTGTATGAAGGATGGTATCAAAATGTTCAGCATCATTGAGCAAAGATGTTAAAAAGTTTCACTAAGCACGGAAGCAAAGGCATACTAAACAAATTAATAGAAAGCATGAAAATTTACCCTAGAAATTTTGGGAAAACAGATTATCAAGGTTTAAACAAAGTAGAGGGATTCTCAGACAGTTAACTGTCAGTCTTCAAAACCTGTAAGCAATACGCATTCTTGTTTGTGCCATATCTCAATGAAGTGAACTTGCACCTCAGAATTTTAATACCATTTTAACTTGAAATGTCTACACACACCTTTTTTTGTATGACCAATGAATACATTAGCACTTACCAGCACTGGCAAGCAAGCACTCAGAAGAAATTAGACCCTGTCAAGCATATTTTGCCATAGATATAACTGCTTCTCCCCACACCTGTAATTGCCTCTAACGAGGAAGAACATTAAGTTCCCAGTTTTTATGTACCCAGCATTTCAAAAATCCCTTCTCCTTTAACCAACTAAAGCACAGACAAATGTTTTGAAAGTGTTTTCCAACTGCAAATCATTTTGAGTGCACAGTTTGAAGTATCCTTGGCTCATTTTCAGGAGTATTTTTCCTTTGAGACCACCAATACGAACGTGTTTTAGAAAAGCATGAAGTAAGACTAGTCTGTGCTAGAATAAATCCAAGAGACTTAATCAGAGGATCAGCTAAAACCAAAAGACTTTTATGAGAACATGAAGCTGCAATAAAATGGAATGTAATATATTGAGTCAAAACTACAACAAAACTACACTGGAATAGGTGTCTCTTCCCAATTGTCTCGGGCTGGGGAGGACCAAATGCCCTTCACTGCATAGCATACTTTTTGGGGGCTACCTAACACAAACCAAAGAATTTCCACAGAAAACAAAGGAAAAATATGAAATGTATTGAATACTCTCTTAAAAAATTTCAGCATGAAAAAGGCTTAGCTAACAGGTTAGTTGAAAAGAATTTGGTAGTTCTCAACCTAAAACTGCAACAGAAATGCAACAGAATGTTTCATGCAGTTTTGCTGAACTTCCCCCCGTTTCTACATCACATAACTGAAAAAAGCACCTTCCTACAGTTTTCAGATCATTTACAACCTCAAGAAAAACAATTCTGGCATGTAATTTACCTCAACTAGGAGGCTACAATCACTGGTTAGTTTTTTCTCACACTGGCTTTAGACTTGCTTTCCTTTTCACCAACATACACTGAGGGTGACATCTGAATCACCAGCAACTTCTCAGCCATAACACTAGTATATCATAAATATGAAATGGAAAGCCAGACTTATAATATGTCAAACTCCTGTTGTCATAGTGCTTGTATAAACGTGAACAATGACTGAAATGCATATTCCATTTACTTGGCTTGAATACACCCACTCTGGTCTGCTCACCAGCCAGACTAAAACCACAGAAAAATCTAACAAATTGTGAATTACTAGTGTAACAAAAGTCCAAGCATGCTATTTTTCACCCCACCATGCATTTAAGTCCACTTTCCCTACTAGTTCAGAAGACACAAAATGAGGAAAGGGAAGTGATGAACAGAAACCTTCCAGCACTAGAATATCTGGAAACAATAGGCCTAAAGTACTTCCATCAGGCCTAGTGATCCCCTGAGACTTACAGAAATGCACGGTCAAACTTAGCACAGCCTCTCCGCTTGTCTACACCTACCTAGAATTTTTTTCTACCTCGAAATTTTAGAGTCCACACACACTGACAGCCATCCAGAAGCTTGTAGGCTGCTGCCCAAAGCAACGAGGCAACAGCGTACCACAAAAAGTGGAAGCATTGGCAAAGAGACAGTGGCAGATCAGCATACTCTGCCAAATTTATGGTTTGTTTCATGCTTATGACCTCCTCTACAAGCACCAGTGAAAAGAAATTCAGAACACGAGAATAAACCCAAGGCTTCTACTTTCCTTAGAAAGAGAATTAATTAACTCTCCCAAAGAATTAACAAAATTAAAAATTCCTCAAAAGGTTGAATTCAAGGCAGTTATGCTAACTGCACTGTGGATTCCAAGACTGAAGAAGCCAGGAAAGGGGACACTATCTGGTTCTAAGACAAGAAAGAGTACCAGCAAGTATTAGTTATCACCAAAGAAACAAAGTTCTCCTGATTAGCCTTCTAGAAAATTTACTCTACAGAAAAATAAGTGCTGTCTCTCTCAAACTACAGTGTAGTAAATTAGATTCATTAGAAATAAATACTCATCATAGTATTCCTTAGGAATTAAAACTGTACACAAATTATACCGCTTGCCTAAACTTGCTATTTTTAAAATCAAACTGACAATCATCTAGTGCTTTAGAATAAACCAAATATGGACAACATGAACTGCTACAACTGTGGGCTTATCAGAGATAAAACATGACAGTGAATTCACTCCAATCTCCTTCCTCTTCCCAAAACATCCCATCTAACACCGTCATACAAAGCAAAGAGGTTAGGGAAGAAGGTAAATATTCAGACAGCAAACCAAGAAAGGTAAAGGACCTGGAATGCACACTAGTATCTACATCAAGTCTCTTGAAAAATCTGCAGGGTTTTTTGGGCGGTGGGAGACAGAAGTCTAAATAAAACGCAGGCATGTGTCAGGAGTAAGTTAAAGGTGTTGTAAAGAACCAGGAATTAACTGCAAGCTTAAGAGGATTAATACAAGTCAGCCTTGTCGTCCATACATCAACCTAATATTTAAGGTTTTCCATTTCAGTTCAGTGATGGATACAGAACATTCTCTGTGTTATAGTGAAGCACTGCCTTCAGCTCCTATTTAACCATCACAAACCCCAAGTCTTACACTCATTTCTTTAACACAAAGAGACTCGTCCAACAGGTCAGTTTGCTTCTTGCTGCATAAAGTAATACAATTTAAAAGAACAGTTTATGAAAGTGTATCGATTGTCTCGCAGGATCACCAAGAAGATGGGATCTCTGGAAGCCACCTAGTCCAACCCACTGCTCAAAGCAAGGTCAGCTAGTGACAGGAGCTACAACTGCAATACTAAGTTGCACGATGCTCCAGTGTACCAATTCCTGAGACTCTGAAGGACTAGCAACCAACAGACCACCTTCGCCTCTAACTGCCCATTTTTTAAAAGGTGGAGAGCAACTGTATTCCATCAGAGGAAAGGGAAGCTACACTTCAGCAAACCCTACACAATTTTTTTGAAAAGGCGGCTTCTTCTTTGCAGAAACTGTTGTGTGTTTGGTGAAGTGCAATGTGCCACAGAGCCATTAGCTAACTGTATTTCACATCTCATTCTGGCACCTCATTATCAAACCAGGATTTGTTTACAAGTGTCACAATTTGGTATGTCCCAATTTAGGAGAAGTCTGTCTCAGTTTGTTGACAACCTCTTCCAGACAACACACCATACCTTCACTGATGGGAACAGTCTATTATTGATTCATAACTAAAAATATTTATACAGCAAAACTAGGGCATCACATAAAAAGCCTGTGTCTCAAAGTTTCAGTTTCCAGAATGCAGAACCTTTACTGAAGATGGTAAATTCTTCTCCAGCTGACACAGTCCTGAATCCGTGCAATAACTGTATTTAATGACTTGTTTTGAAACTGAAGACCCAAGAGACAGCTCCAGAAAATGTGTGAAATTCCTTTTATCTATTTGTAAGACTTAACCCAGGAAACACAAACAGACATGAAAAGACTTGTGAACAGAAACAGAACCTTCAAAGAGCCAGTTCCAGAAAGAACAAGGCTAGCACGTAACACTCAGGTACACTATTAATTGACATGGAGATCCTCATCAGGGTGCTTTGAGACATAATGCATGTGACAGTACATGAGAAAATGACTAAACAGGCCAAAAAAGCAAGAAACCAAATAATTTACATCCCTTTTACAGCATGAATATTAGGATGATTTTTTTCACTGGTGAGGGTTTTTTTTGTTTGTTAAGTGTTGAGTTGCATTTACTCAAATCCATAAGCAGAACTAAGGAGACCAAATTGTTCCTCCCTAGTTGTCATGTAAACACAATTAACTGAGACACTTTAAAGACAGTGATTTATTTATATTGGGCCAAGCTCTGAAATTATGGCAGATCTCTTCATTATGTATTATAAAATAAAGTTTTAAAGATCAAATATTTGGAGATTTCTAAAGCTATGACATCTGCTCTAGCTCTTACAAACTAATAGCCACATTAATAATAAAGAAAACACTATACTGTAAACATAGCAGAAAAATGTAACATAACTCATTAACAATCCCACTCGCTTCAGTAAAAACTGTTTTTTCAGTGAAAGCTACATTATTAAAACTTTAATCATATAAAATGTTTCAGAAACCACTAGAAAGTCAAAGTGTGAAAAATCAAAATCCACAAGGGAACCAGATTCTTATTTTTGAGTTCCACTGGTGCAAGAGACAGATGGGAGGTTCAAAGAACTAATACAAACAATTCTCTGTCAAACCATGGCAATTCACACACATTTCTCGCCCTCTTCCTAATGCTCCCTCAGGAAAGAAACAAATAACCAGTTGCAGTGCAAAAACCTCAATGAGTTTTTGAACAGCAATGAGTAAATTCCAATAGAAAATTCTTCCCTGGCTACATCACCCATTTTCTTCCAGGGAAGAATGGGTTCCAAATATCTAGAAATAATAAGCATTTGTCAAAGGCTTTGAAATTAATCCTGCCTAGATACAGCACAGAAATAACTACCACATCATAAATGCCAAATATCTTAAGAATCTTCTTCCTAGATCTATGCAGGATCACAAAAATGATGAAGTATCAGTTACAAAGCTAAGGAAAAGACTTGTTTGTCCAGCTCCCTTCACAGCCTGGACTACCACGCGTGAAGCCTCAGGTGCTGGCCAGGTTTTTTAAAATTCTGTTACGCAGCTAATTATTTTCACTGATTATATTAACCTTTAAAGGACAAAAGCCATTAGCACAAAAGTATTTAACAGCTTGTTTTGATGCTGGAATGCAATGTAAAGCTCTTTTGTGCAGCAACTGAAAAGCTTAAACACAGGGGATCAGATCATCCAAAACAGAAAATCAAGTTCCACAGTACTTAGAACTATTCATATATTCTATATCAATTCAAACAACTCCAAAATATTTGCATTTCAGGCTCATTCAGCAAGTACAGCATTTATTAGTAAACTAATCACTGAAATTCTCTTCCATTTGGTACCTCCTAAAGCTTCTGGATTTGAGCAGTTCACGTTTTAAAATAAATCACACACTGTGAAGAGTCGTAAGCTTTGCAGGAGATATCTACATAACATGCAAGTGTTCATATTGCCTTCTGTATTTGAGTACACTGACATCAGAAGTGACCAATTTCAAAGCAATTTGCACAATACAAACTATGCACTGAGCTATTCTGACCTCTTCTGAATTTTATCTGCATCCACACTCTACTTACGTGTGGTTTTTTTTTCCTCTTTAAAGAACTTCAGGACCATTTTGGTACACAGCTTTATAAGTATTTGAGCCACATCAATTAGCCAAAGTGAAGCATCAGCAACAACAAACTCAGCAATTCTGTTCACAATTTTCTCCCATTAGTCTCAAATCCCTAATTACGTAAGCATAATTATTTTCAAAACCCAAACAACAGTGACAATTCTTTTCAAAGGCAAAACAGAGTCAACACTTCACTCTTCTTTTTAATTACTTTAGAACCAAGAAATGTATCAAGACCACCTTACCTTAAATACTCATCCAGCAGAAACACTGCATCCATCCCCACAGCCTATTAACCCGTGCTTTATATTTTAAACTCTTCAGCTGAAATCCTAAGTGATCACATAATAAAAGTTTTTGCAAAAGGCACCTATTAAAATTACTGGTACTATGCTACTAGACTAATTAGATTTACAAACTTACTCCATCCAGCAGTCAATGTCCTACAGAATTACTTAGCTGTTTCAGAGCAGTTTAGCCCCTTCAACTGTTGCGCTGTTCATCACACACACAGACTGTTTTATGCAGGTAGCAGTAGATACACACACAATTCTTACATGCATATTTTTAAAAAAGCTTCCACAGTACCATAAATACGGAAGATACAAAGATTAACATTTGGAAAATCTGCAAAAAACAAACAACCCTTGTCAATGGCAATGTGTAAAAGGCTTCTGAAAAAGGACTATGTAACCTAACTAGATATATCCAAATACTAAGTAAGTACCACAACTTAAAATAATGGACTAAACCAACACAGACTATTACACAGTAATACCTGGAGAAAGAGGATGTATTTATTTTCCTGTTCCTCCTTCCACAACAGTGTTTACAAATATTCCCCACCCAAAGATTTCTTGGAAAAGAACATACTCCTTTTAGCCTGGACTATGAGTACCTATTCTATGTCCCATGTTCTGGATACTTAACCACCTTCATTAACATAATTTTCCCCTAAAATCAAGCTTTTACTGATCTTCAAAGGCCATGCTGGCCTGCACTGCTCATATCAATTGCTGGTTTTTTCATTATACAGATGAAGTCACAGAATGGTTTAGGTTGAAAGGGACCTTACAGGTCATCTAGTTCAACCTACCCTGCCATGGCAGAGACATCTCTCACTAGACCAGGTTGCTCAGAGCCCCACCCAGCCTAACTCCACTTCGAGGTGGGAGGGCATCCACGGTCTCCCTGGGCAACCTGTTCCAGTGCTTCACCACCTTCACAGTGAGAAATTTTTTCCTATAATCCAATCTAAATCTACCCTCTTTCCGTTTGAAACCATTCTCCTTTGTCCTATCACTAGATGTCCTCATAAAAAGCTCCTCTCCAGCTTTCCTATAGGTCCCCTTTAGGTACTGGAAGACTGCTATAAGGTCCTATATCCATGCCTATAGATACGTGAAGGGTGGCTGTAGCAGAATGGTGCCAGGTTGTTTTCAGTTGTGCCCAGTGGTAGGATGAGGGGTAATGGGCACAAGCTGGAACACAAGACATTTCATTTTGAAATAAGTGTAACTCCCTGAAAAGTCTGTAACCTCCTCCAGCACCTGAAGCTGAATTCTTGGAATGGGTGCTATAGATCAAAACCAATACTGAGATATAGCTAACATACTACATGGAGCTTAACTCAGGTTTTGTCTTAAATCCTTCCCACAATGGCAGTCTTTTCACATCTTACCCAAGCACAAATGCACTAAGCCAAACATTCATGTCCACAGACTGGACAAGAAACACACATTCTATTATACGTAAGCATTCTGCTGCTAGATGGATTAAAACAGATAACTGACATAATGAAAACAAAGCTATTTCCAATATCTTACAAATCAGAAGTTCTAAATAAAATCAGAAAAAAACACTACATATATTACTTGTCTGCTGTAGGGTTTAGTGACCTCTGACACGCTTGCTGATCTGCACACCATACGATACCTCAGCAACTCTGGAAATCTGGAAGTCCTAAAATAACGTGCTCTCGAATTTGTCACAGTCAAGTTATTCCTCAATGTCACTTAAACCTTTTGGAAAAAAAAAAAAGTCCTGTGATGGAGTGTTATGAAAGAGTTATGCCAGATCTCATGAGTCCTGCTAACACTTCAAAAATTAGTATTAGTGCTTTGGTTGCAAATGAGACCGTAAAGGCATGAATCCAGCTGAACAGTCCTGTTCCTGCTTGCTTGTTTGGTTTTTTTTTACTGTCAAGCCAGTACCTAGGAAGGGGAAGTGCAGGAAGCATTTCACATCTTTTATTCAGAGTACAGGCAGTAAAACTGCAAACCCAGTAATTTTAAATGCTTGCCTATTTATTAGCAACAGCTAATGGAGTTGCTCACAGGTTCTCTAAAAGGGGTTACCACAACAGAAAGCACTCTGAATCAGGATGTAACTACCAAGGTTTACTCTGGGAGGAGCATACAAGGAGGTTGCTGAAGGCAAAACCTCTCCCTAGTGCCCCCAGGGTCCTACAACACCAATTCCATCACATAAACACTAAATGTACTTACATGTTTACAAAGAACCAGCCTGGGAAAGCTTAGAGTGTATCCTAACATACCACCGAGTGTTAGAAAAATATACAGGGAGAACAAATGAAAAATCCAACTTGAGAGTTTCTTTCTTACCTCACAGGTGCAGCTAACACTTGTCTCTGTACAACATCAGTAATTCTTCACAGCTAGCTACCCTACCTGCATTCTTATAAACTAGTTTATTTTCTGTTGCTGGTAGGAATTGTTTCTACCTTTACAGATTTCGGCTTGCTGTCAAGTACTTTGTTAAATGAGCATATAATTTCAAAATTGTAGAGAATTTAAACATCAGAAGCTGCCTTTTGAACCTGTAACATTTAAAGCATTTTTCTTCTTTTATAAGCCTTCTGGATGTTTGCCAATGGGTTTCCAAAGCCAATGCGCTAGCATCCCAAATGCTATTTTAAGCCATTGCTGTGCTGACCATTAGATTTTTCAAGCACAAGAACAGCTTCCTAAAAAATACTGACTTTGAGTGTTTTTGTTGTTAATGAAACTGCAAGTATCTTGTTTTGCTTAATTCTGACCTACACTTTGATACTAATAAATCAACCGTTACACTTACTATAGTGTGGAACACCCTCTTTTGCTCCTTTGTAAAATCAGGAACATATCATTGCAATCCAGTTTTGTGGGATTTTGTGAGCTCCAGAGACAAAACCTTTCTTAAAATTAGCAGAATTTTACCTATGTCCTCTTCTTATCGAATTAGTGGAGGGCACATAAGGACCAGATCCTGTTCTAAACTAATTTATACTTTAAATTATAAATGGGAAGGAAATTACAAAAAATTGGGTATATAATAGCATTAGGCTTCTTATGAGTCATTGTGTCAATCGGAAGTCTGATGTAGCTTTGGAATTCAGCTTCAGACGTTTGTTTCTTGGTTTAGGTATTACTTTGTCATTTCATTTTCAATTCCTTCTAATCCTTGTAGATCATCTGTAGTCATAAAAAAACCAAAACACCAATACAACTGCATTCTGAGAAGTTGTAGGATGGGCAGGCCTCAACTTGTTAGTGTTCTGTTTTCAAAGGATCAAGTTAAAACAGTTAATCTACACGATTACGGGCTTTTTGTTTGCCCGCTCTCAAACCAAGCGATCATTTTGGCACACTTGGCAATATAACTGGAACTCCTAAACATATTAATTCACCACAGTAGTAGTGGCAAGAGTGGAAAACATTTAAGAAGGCAAAAGTGACCAGATAACTCACTCCATTCTACGTGGGACAATGTGTGCATCAAGTAAGAGAAAAGGAGAGCCACTGGCCCTAACACTGGCCTGGTTTCCTGCTGACACCAAACAGCAGCAAGCAAACCTAGCCTGCAAGGACAACAGAAAGGGCTTCAGGAATAAGTATAGAGACACTCTATATGAAAACAAAAAAGAAAATCCACCTAACAGGAGAAACTAGCAGCATACAAACTTTTAGCTTTTAGCTGATCCTTCTTCTTACCTTCCTTATTGCTTCTGCTGCAAAGACTCATCAGAATGCCTCATTTTCCCAAACCAAACTGGACATACAAAGAAAGCACAAGACAGTGCTGCACCAGAACTCAGACACCATTCCAAACCTTGGAACAGGATGCATTTGTTTGAGAAACTTAAGCTAGTTCTGCAGGTGTTGCATTATGCCAACGTTATCATGAATGAAGCAGAACAAAGGTTTAGAGCCTGTATTTAGGTACCTAAGAAGACCAATACAGTGAAATTACAATACAAACCATTCACATCAGGAAAAGCAAATACACTAGGAAATCTTAAATTTACATGCACATAAAATATACTAACCTGATAAAACTACAATTAACACCAGCCAACTGCTAAGGTTTTATGTTCTTGTAAAATAAAACCACATTTAGATTATTTAAAAAGTGTACATGGTTCCTGAAGCAGTAAGAATGGTTTAGTTTTTCATGTTTGGGGGCTGGAGCAGAATGGTACTCTATTTTAAAATAGGAATTTTTTGTAGAATAACCATCCTTAAACATCTCTCTAATTATAAAAGTATTAAGGAGGAGTGTCGCATGGCTTTTTTTCATCACTTTTTAGGTCATAAAACATAAAAACAATCCTCTACTTGAAAATACCTACAAACACTTCACACAATTTTCACATCCTTTATAAAATCCTTTGGAGGACTGTCCACAATACTTTGAGAGAGAGAACACTTATCCAATAGCTTAAATACTAAAAAAACATTTTCTAAATGTTTTAAGTACTTGCACAGTAAATGCATAAAGATTCCCAGATACTAGATTCTTTGGGTTATACAGATGCAAAAAGCCACAATTGTCTGCTAAAGCACAATAGCATTTACTTTCCCCCTTTCCACAGATCACAGTATACTCTAGAAGCTGTATCTTCATGCAAATCATCTTCCATTTACACATTAATTTCCAACAAAATACAAGACTGCTCAATTACTTTGCTATGCTCCAGCATAAGCAAGCAGCACTAAGAACCTACACATCCCAAAAGCAGAATTAGTGAAAGCTTGAAGAGGAGATAACCCATGCTTTGTGACAAATTGTAACTCAGTTTTCAAAGTACTAGTATTCCAGTTACAAAGATGATATCATCACTAATAGGGTACATCTCCACAGGAATACACAGATTACTCTCTTGCTTTGCTGCTCTGCTTTTTACATAAAACTATATAAAAACTGTATAAAACTAAACTACACAAAAGCTATGTAACGTCACATAAAGCTACATAATATTTTTATATTAGGAACATTTTAGATTTTGCCTGCTTTTTATGAAAATCAGTTCAGAAATGATATGGACATCAGAACGCAAGTCCTTTAGCATATTTTTTTCTTGTCTTTATCATAAAGTAGCCAGCAAAGCTGAGCCTCAGCTCTCAGCCAGGCCTTTTAGCCACTATTCCATAAAGAAGAGGCTGTACTGCCAACAACTGCATATACTTGGCTCTAACACATTTCAAAGATTAAAATCCCTTTCAGCACCAAAAAAACCAAAAAGCCAAATCTACCACAATAAACATTCACACCTTCTTTCCTCCCTACTCTTTCTCCAATCAAACACATGCTCGGGAACTCCTCTCTTTCAGAAGCAATTACAGAATTGGAAGGCGTCTCAGAAACTTGGAAAGAAAGAAGGAAAAGAACGTGGAGGCACACGCTCACCCTGCACCAATCTCCAAGCATTTTGAGTAACTTGCCATTTCACCCAATTTACGATATTAAGGCCTACTAAAGAAACGCTTGGCAGTGCAACATGCTGATCCATTCTTAACATAATCACCCCACTCATGGATTAAAGAGGTACATTTATACCTTGAATTCAAGTGCTAAAGTACATTATTTAACAAGCACTTAAAATATGTAGTCATTAACTTATGGTTCCTTTTATTTTCAGTTTTATTTTGTAAGAATGTAAGAAATGAAACCATAAAAAGCAACAATTGCTCCTCCAAACTTTGAGAATCTTGGACTGCAGGTGACATCAAGGAGCAACAACAATTAACACAGTGCTGAGGTTTCCATGCGTAAGACAATCACTGTTTCCCCTTACATGCCATTCTATAGGGCAGGCATTGCTCCACAAACCCTAAAAGAAATCCTACAGGAAACTAAAGCATTCCACTTCTGTCAGGGTCAACCTGGAAGAAAGAATTAAAACGCTGTTTATAGTCCACAGACAGACTCCTCAGAGAAATACAGAATCCTTTCACAGAGTACAAAAACCACATTATGATACTTTGACACATACACTTAGATCCAGTAAAACTACCAAGCTGAAAGTAATCTTCCAGGAAAGCTACAGAAGTGGGGATTTTTTTTTTGCTATGCTTACCCCAGCTCAATATATGCTGAACAAGTAACTCACTATTCAGATTCCATTGGAGAAGCTTTTGCTTGCACTTCTTTAAAAACATAAATATTTCAAAATTGCATTTGCAATAGTTAAGTCAAAGCAATCACCTGAGAGTTATTTTTAATCATAACATTACTGCCTATAACAGCTCTAAATACATTAAAAAAACCAAACCTAGTATTTTTACATTTTCAATTCTTTCATTTCTACAGTTTCTTTTACATAAGTTATGACTGTCAAACATGTCAGTCTCTTATCTATACATGACTGTGACAGAGTTAGGTGAAATAAAGGTCAGAGGAAGCTTAGAAGTCATTTTTCTCTCACTTTGAAAGGCATTTTGTCCCTCTACATTGCACAGGGAGTTCAAAGTTACTTGAAAAATATTAGAAGTTACTTCCATACCATACATGTATTTACAATGATTTAATCAAAAATACCATTTCTAAACCAAGCACAAACAACTCAAGATACTCAATTCCGAAATCTTACACTTTATGAGACTAAAAGGACTGCTGACTAGGTACATGAGCACCAAAGAGTAACAGACTGTTACCAGTAACTACAACTGTTATTGACCCATGTCTAACAAAAACCGGTGTAACTTACGTTTGATTTGCACCTTCTGGTCTCACAAGAATGAACCCAACATAACACTGAGGATACAGAAATAATCATACACTAATAGCACTGTGAGCTGAAATTATCTGCAGAACTCACCTTTAAGAACAACACTGCAGTAGAATAACAAAAAAAGCTATTAATAAATGCATTAAGACACTAAGACTACAGCTGAATGTGTATCCACACTTTCAGCAGCTTGCAGCACAGCTTTAACACTTCGCACACTACTTTAATACCACTGCTTAAGCAACTGCTAGAGAAGTTCAAATTTGATTACACACCAAAAAACTCAGAGCTCTGAAAAGTTCCTGTGGGATACTGATGCTAATTAAAACAACTGAAAAAAAAAACCAAAACAAGAAAAATCAGGCATACAAACAGAAGTCTGGGTTCGTACTTAAGTAGCACATCAGCTCAAACAATGTGCCTGGTCAAGTGGTTTAACATACTTAAGGAGCAGGTTACAGGACACTCCACAACCAACTTACAGTTGCTATCAAATCTATACCTTACTAGACTTAATAGTTCTATTTTTTCCACAGACTGCAGACCCATACTGTTATTTTAACCTTACAGAGAATCTTCTGCTGTCTGTTTCAGCTGTTTATTTGGCTACACTCAAAAGAAACGGGTTGTTCAAAAGTACATAAACAGATGACCATGAAACCCCTTAAGTTTTATTAAAATAATATGAAACAGTTTTCTGAAAATCTCTGTGAGAAAAAACATCATCAGTGGTGCCTGCATTTGTTGCTCTTCAAGGAGAGCAATCAGTTTCAAAAATGTGTTTCGATTTCTAATTTTTAATGGTGAACAAGGATTTAGTTCTTCTAATGCACCTCTGTACATAGTTTAGTTTGTATAGCACCTACAGCCCCCAACAAGGCAGGCTACTATTGAAGGATGGTTTTATTAGGCAGCCATTCTCTGCGGAAAAGAGAAAAGTTGACTCTGACTGTTCTGTTCTAGACCATGTACTGAAACAAGAAATACAGACTCGGGTAAGAAATTCAAGCCTGAATGCCTACAATCCTTAAATGCATGTCCCAATTGTCCAAGATAACGTATGAAGCTTCATCAACACTAAAGCACCTGAAAAGCATCACAACAAACACCTACACACAAAAACCCCCACATTTATAGTGCACATTGCCCCAGGTGGCCAAGTACAGACACACATACATGTGTATTTTTCCACACAGGATGGTGAAAGCTTGACTTCATATATGAAGCAGATGTGGAGCAACACTGAGACTGTAACATATTCCTATGTTTACATAGCCCAGCTTAAATGTTTTTAAATAATTTGTATAGTATTACATTAAACTTACAGTAGTAATGTTTAGGCCCAGTGTACACTTTCTGGGATTTTAAATATTATGATAAAAAGACCAGTGAAATTCTGGAAAATTACTAACTGAAATTTTAAAAAAAAGTTAAAGTTGCTTAGATGAAGTCAAGACCCATAAGTGCAAGTATTAAAGAATCACTCCTGATGTACAAAAAATAGTGCCAAAATAATTTAAAATAACAACAAAATCATTGCTCGCTCAGATAAAAATAAGTTGAGATTTCTCTACTCAAAACAAGTGGTGAAGATATTACTTTGCAAGTAAAAACATTTCACAAAAGTGAACAAATTCAGTTATTAAAATGCAATGTGGCATCTGACCGAGGAGTATCTTTTTTCATCTCTGCACAGCAGTCAGAAGTCCTTGTTTATTAAGTACTGACAAGTCATTTAGTCTATAAGATAAAATAGCTTAACTATCTTGAGCAATACTTTACTCTTTGCATAGCACCTGCCTGCCAAACATTTAAAACCTCTAAATCTCTCTCTCAAGAAAGTCTATCCAGCTTCCATGGACAATGAAAACTTTTGCATATAACTGTAGCCACAAACCAGATCCTGCTTCAAACACTGATACTGCATAATAGGTGTTCAGAGGCTTGCATAAAATGAGCTGATAAGGGTTCCTACACTACCATTGACTGTAGCACAATTACTATCTTTGTTAGCAAATTCCAAAGGCAGACCAAGAGCTAAAGTCTTGCAAGACATTAAAGCTAGAAGAACGATCAGGTGCTCCAACTTGATACCATAATTAAGCTGCACTTCCATCATGCAATTTCTTAACTCTGTGAATGCTTCCAAACAGACTAAAATAAAGTGGTAGCTCCAGTCACTCGAGCCATTTCCATCTTAGCTTTAGGCTATGGTTTCTTGTACAATCACACTGAGAATAAACTAGTTCTTTATTTATACTGATCATTACGATTAAATAAGTTACCGAATAATTTTACCCTTAGACCTTGCTTAGTATGCTCTTAAAGCATGGTTTTGCTTAATAGCATTGCCTTTGGTGGCCTAACTGCAGTAAATGAAAGGTACAGGCCCTCTTAAAAAATAAGTCTTCAGTCATTTGTTAAAGGATAATACATATTACACAGAGCACATTTTAGTCTCATAAATTAATCAAAAGAACCAGTACATTAAATCAATTAGAACAAAGACTATTCTTTTTTTTTTTTTACATTTCACTACAACACCAAACCACACATCCACATCACAAATTGTTCCCCAAAATCTCATACTGCAAATACCTGCTGTTAATATGTTGTTCATCAGCCATGTATAGCTTCTTCTTATAAAAGACTACACTGGTATTGCTACCTTTTACAACCTGATCTACTTCCGAAGCCGTTACAGAGACGGCTCTGAAAAGTCTTATTTACTTTATTACCTGCTCTAAAGTGAACAGCACTATTACAGAGGGTTTCTTGCAGCATAGATGTGCCGCGTGCCCTTTATGTCTTGTCAAGACACATCAACTGTTTTGAGCTGTTTGGGTTTTTTTGGGGAGTTGCTTTTGTTTTTTCATTTGGGTGAGTGGGGGACAGTGTTAATTCCTTTCTGTCTGCTGTGGCATTATCTAGATAACATTATATCGGAAAGGCTGTAACACCTCACTACCAATATACAAACTGACAGGCAATTTCTGATTTCCAGATTAGCCTTAATGTAAATGCAACAAAGATTGCTTTTCAACATTAAATGCTTCTAAATCTTTTGTTTGTTTTTACAAACACCTATATTGATGACTTAGCCTGCTTACAAACAGACTTGCTTCCAAAGAGCAGCCAAAACTGTAGCACTAAGGAACATTTTCTGGAAGTCATGTTACATTTCCCAGCATCTCAATCTGCTGTATTTTAACTGCTAAATTACTGCTTCTACAACCCCCTGAAATCTGTTGGTTCTTCCTGCCTTTAAAGACAGTGCAATACCAAGCACTGCAGCAATCTCTAGTTCAAAGCATTATCAAGTTACACAGACAATGCAGCTATAGAAGACACCAGAAAAACGTCCATCCAAACAGGCACTGCTACCTATAGCTGACAAGCAGACACGCAGCACACAGGTCCCAAATTTCTTACTGTTCTTTCATCAGAGCAGAGAGCTAACCAAGTCAATGGTACTTTATTTTCATCAGATGACATGATAAGCTGGACTTTTCCGGATCACACAACTACTATATTTTCTGGCCAACTCTCTCTCTTCACTGATGTGACTTGCCATTACTGAGGCTATAATAAGAGTCCATAAATAGCCAAATTGAAAAAATGAAGTTACTTTTTTAAAAGACAGTATCTTAAGATCTGAAGTTACACAATTTTCAAACTGGTAGTCAGATTATGAAGGAAGTTTAAAATCTGGAAAACGGAATGTAACAGAACTGCCCTTAGTATGGAACTGTAAAAAAAAAAAACCAAAAAACATTATACATCTGTACTAAACCACCATAAATCCTTCCTTATGAAGCATCAGCGAAAAGCACCTTCTGCCTTTTCCATCAAACACACAAAACCTACAACAAATAAAAGGTTCATACGAACCTTAAAATACCTTGCAAAATCAAAAGCAGCAGTCAAAAGTGTTACCACATCAAAGATAACGTTTCATTGAAACTCCCAGTTCTAATTTAACATGTTCACTTACTACGTGTTCACCACATATCCAAATACATGTGTAAATACCTCATTTGTACCTGATCAGCCTTCTTATTATATACTTGCATACAAAAGAAAAATTCATAGAATCATCCAGTTTCCTGAAGTACTCTTGCTTTACAAGCTAGTGCTAATTACTGCTACTAGAGATTCTAAAAGGTTTTCACAAGTCTTCCAGCTCTCACGTGCAGTTTTAATCCTTCAGCCTTTCCACAGCCCTACTAATCAGCCAAAGCATACATCCTATACACACAACAGTTCCTCCACTTTTTACTTTGTCCAGCTGTAAAGGGATTTTTTTAGTAATTACTACTCTGAAAGAAAACAGAGGTTGTCAGATAATAAGGAGTACTTCACAACTCTATGCCAATTTTATGTGTTTATCACTACTTTTGTCTCTTTGTCTTTTGCTTCACCGTTGGATGAAATGCACAAACCCATGAAAACAACTTGCATCAGACTTAAGAATGAAAGCAACTCTACAGGAAATGCTGTCAAGGACGAGGAGACAATTAGTTCTCTTATCCTTCATTCACAAAATCTGGTTTTCAACCATGTTTCGGATTAAGTTATTTTTAAATTCACTTACAGGAGCACTTACACACGCTGCAAACATTTTTTTTTTCAAGTTTTCACTTTACAGATAACTTAACAATTATACAAGTCTGTAAAAATCTTAGTGCAAGCATCTGTAGCATAACAAAGCATTGCCTAGAAAGATGTGAAACTCACTTTGCCACATAAAATAATTCCTCTAAATACAAATATTATTTTTATGCTTTTGAAACTTAAATATGGAAAAAAAGTTAAATCTTCTACAATTCTAGAGATTTGTAGAATCTCAAAAGCTCAAAAGACCATGTCTAAAATTGACAGGATTTAATAACAACTGAATAAAATTTTTTAAAATGCTGCAAATAGATGCAGCATTTAGAAGAAACTACATGAGAACCATGTATGAAAACAAGCACATGATTCAATCTAAGAAAAAGATACTTATCAAAAAAAACTGGCTTATATTTTTTGTCACTGAAACACTAGAAGAGCTGATGAATCTACAATCATACAAACACCTACGGCATACTCATCAGGCAGAAGAAAGAATAATTAGAACAACCACCTTTTTCTGTGAGGTTTTTTTAATACAGAAAGTATAATAGTGTTATTGGTATCCTCTCAAATAATTTAAATTCATTTTCCATATTGCATTCTGCCAAGTACTTAATTTTTAGTATCTTTTTCAAATCATAGCGAAGAGTAAATCAAAAAATCATTCACATAGGAAAAAATAAAATTTGCTGTTTTCAAAGCAGATACACTCCACACTACATTTAAAAGGCCATGCCCTCAACACAGAAAGAGCTGCAAGTGGTATTCTAAAAACTGAACAGGGTTAAAGACTTAAAGATACTGGCACGTCTTTACACACAACTATACACAGGTTTAACGAAAACTGGGAGTTAATCTAAACAAGGCATTACATGGGTCAGATGTTTTTTCAAAGGACACTAAATGGAATTTTACAGCTTCTTCACTGGCCCAATTATGTCACCACTTACTTCTTTCTCCTACCTTTTCCCTTGCCAGGTTTAGAATCACTTGGGATGTATCAATATACATCTCCAGTGACAAGCATGTGCATGACAGAGAAATGGGGATTTTATATACACATCTATAGCACACCTGCTTCTTAAATGTTTAGGTGCTTTCATGATACACCACCCTTTCCCTCCTGTTAAAGAAGGAATAACGTAACAAACAGAAAAACACCTGAGAGAGTGCTCTAGTTAGAGGCATCCGATGATCACAGCAAAGAGCCAAGCAGCATAACAGTGTATTTTACACCACCTTTAGGAGTCTAAGCTACAAATCCCAATCAATACGGCAAAACAAATAACGCCTTGCTCCGAGATCCCCTGGAAGCAAAAGAGAAGGAATCTCACTAAGTTTTTAATGTTACAGACAGATATACAGGAAGAAGAGATGCTGTAAATTATCTAACTGTATACAACAGTGACTGACCACTAACAGCACACAAAAAAAAGCACTATTATTTTTGGTCTCCATTTAATAGAGTCATATCCTGATCTGTGTAAAGAATCTAAATGATTTTCCAACTGCAGCTAAAACAAAAGTGTAGGCTACCTGGAGATGACAGATTGAACAAAGACACAACGTGCACGGGAGAAGAAAGGATATGATCTTTGGCTAGCTAAGTAACAGAGGAAGGAGGTATTTCTGGCTATTGTTAGGCAGAGGAATTTAAATATTCTGGAAAAACTACCAATCATGACAAACACCTAACATATGTTCTTAAAATCAGGGTGCAATCACATGACAGATGTCACTTTCCAAAACACTACCAATGGATTTATGATTCTCTTATTCAGCTAGGATCCCCTGAAAGCGCAGATGGATTTTTTGGTTGGTCAAAAAAAAGGACAGAACAAACACCAAAACAAAAAACAAACCAAAAAACACGCCACCAAACACAAACAGGACCCATGAAGAGAATGATGTGCCCTGGCTGAGAAAGGCAGAAGAAAAACCAAAAAACATTTGGGAGAAAATTGACTGCTAGTAGTACAATGGTGACACTGTGGGTTTTAACATCTCACTCTATCTTCTACCACCTTCCTGTACTGACTGAAAAACACAATCAGAATGAAGCAGTGTTGTGACTTGTCTTCCAGCACTCATGGAAAACAAGCTGCTAGTCATAGCTCTCGCATCTTAAAGACATGATGAAAGCCACTGAAGCAGTCAACACCTCATGATCAGCATAATCAGAGACTGCTGATAGAAGTTAGTATTTTCAATATTAAGAATCCAGCCTCTCCCACTAATCCATTTTTTTAATAAACCTTGGCAACTGACATTTTTGCTGATTTAAGCTGTGGCACTGAGAAGTTACTCACAAAATACTTCATCTCCCATTGTTGTGGTATTTTTCCCATCTTGGTAGTGTTTAGGGCTTTGTTTTGTGTGTTTTTCTTTTCTAGTGGTCTTTTCTGTCCTCTCCAACATTTTTGAGGCTATTTAGTCGCAGTTACTTATCATAAAGTTACTACTTCTATTAATGTACCTTCCTCTGAGACAAGAAGTTCTTTGGAAGAACCACCAGCGTTCCTGTCCATTCATAAATATGCATCACAAGGTCTCCAATATGGTGAGGAACTTCCATGTGTAATTAGTATCAAACGACTGCACTGTAAAACTGATGCTCAGATTATTTAAGCTGCACACCCAAGAGCCCTTCACAATTCATATGGCTTCACTGCACACAGTCAAAGAACAGCCACACACACACACTATTAAGACCAGCCAGGAGTCATTTAACTGAGAAGGTGAAGGTGGGAGAACATCCCTATGCATAGTGCACAGAATCAGCGCATCAGATGCAAGGGCTCACCACACCTCCACAGCGGCTCTCACAACGGATTCATGCTTTGAAGTCAAACCACCAAGACCAAAAATGCCCCAAGTTCAATTTAAAGAGCCACAACGGTATTGCTAAACCTCTCTTTTCCCACCATACTCATTTGCCTGAAGCATCTCTTGGCTGTCAAAGAGAAGACTTCTACACCACAGACTCACAACTGGTTCAGCCTGAGTAAAGTCAATACCTGAAAAAGAGAAGCTGTGGCAAGATGAAGTCTAGGCTTGTGAATTAAAAAAAAACCAAAACTAAGAATAAATATTATTTCAGTATAATAAATAATCTAAACTACAATCACCACTGGCATACACACAATTCCACAGCATTCTTTTGTCTTCCTCTATACAATGGGAATACACATACTGTCACAGGTTGTTAAGCACAACTTACCCACACAATAGTTTCAGAGCATAATCAATACAGCCCACCCCTTCAAGAGGAAAAACAAGCATTTTAATACCTACATGTGCTGGAACCTGAGAAACATTTCTAATCAGACAAAAATTTCACAAGGCTTCTTTTCACAGAATGGCTGTAATGAGACCTGCAAGTTAGTGCAAATCAAAGCATCAGACAGTCTTTTAGTAAAGTTACAAAGAGTCTTACCTCTCATCCTCACCATCTACAAGAGGCGTTGTCAAGGGCAGCACCTTCAGCGGAAAGAGGGAAGTGGAAGACGGCACGTTGCTGCTACCGCCATCTGAAACAGTTGATGCTCCAACACCACTCTCAGCACTGCCAGCTTGAGGTAAACCCACTAGGGAAGGTTCTGTAGGGCGTCTGCTGTCTTCAATTTGGCTTACAATTGACTGAGCTAGTGATTGTGCAGGGAACTGGGTAGAGCTTAGCGGCATCTGCTGTGGCACACTCTGTGCCACCGGCATACCTATACTCGTTGATATCAAGGGAGGCTGACTAACACTTTGAGCCAAATTCCCATTCTGCACAGCCGAAGCCTGTGCCATGTTCTGCGGCTGTCCCAAACCTACAGAAGCAGAAGGTATGCCAGGAGGCACAGCTGAACCAGCCTGACCTGGTGCAGGAACAGTACTAGCAGAGGGTATAGGGCTAACTGCAGGCAGCTGCTGGCCAGTCATTCCTTGGACTACAGATTCCACTCCTTGTGCCTGTGGCTGTACAGGTAACAAGGTGTTTTGCTGAGCAATGACCATTTGCTGAGGAAGGCCTGAAGTGCTAGCCTGTAATCCCTGCTGCATTACTCCTGTCTGCACTACTTGTGAGGGTGGAGGAGCAGCCGTCGACGGCATAACTGGAGGTGGAATTTGGTTTGCAGCAGATGGTGGTTGCACCACAGCAGCTACGTTTCCTTGCTGCCCAACATTCAGCATTTGACCACTGGTACCTACACCTGGTATTGCCGCTGGAGCGTGTGCAACAGGCTGGGCTGGGGCAGTGGTTGGATGTGCTTGTACTGAAGGCTGCAAGCTCTGGGCCTGGGCAACGGGAACTGGCTGCCCTACTCCCACTCCTGTAGAGCTAGGCTGCATGGCAGGTCCTGGAGTCTGCAGCATCTGCTGATGTTGAATGTAGTCTGGCATCGCCCCCGTCACAGAATTTTGGTTCACCGTCTTAACATGACCTGCAGCCATCTGCGTAGGAACCGTCTGTTGCTGCTGCTGTTGTCCATACTGCAACTGCTGCTGCTGTACAACTGGCAAAGTCTGCACGGGTTGTGCCGGCTGAGAGTACGGTAGCTGCTGTTGAGCCATGCTCTGAATGGCAGGTTGCTGGTGGCCCAGAGACGGAGATACGCCTAGTATATTAACTGGGGCTGGCTGAACCCCAGTAACAGTGCTTAGACTGGCCTGTGCAGGAGGCTGGACTCCTGGCTTCTGCTGTGGATAGTTTACTTCTTGAGAATGCAGCTGGACTTGTGCAAGCTGTGATTGAGAAACACTCTGTGGTATACTAGATGCTGGAATTGCCGGAGGAGCAGCACTGCTAAAATCCATCTGCTGTGGACCCACACCTTGAAACGCTTGCTGCTGTACCACAGTAGGTGCTCCCATTTCTCCACTTCCCACACTTTCTGTATAGTGACTCAGTGTGCTTACATTGCTGCTAACAGAACTCCCACTGGTGCTCTCCCTTTCAGAAGTCACTTCAAGTGGGTTTTGTTTTATCGTCTCTACTGCTTTGTTTACTGCTACTCCTTCTGAAACTGCAACAACATTTTCTTTATCATAGAATTCAGTGCATGTCCATCTACCTTTTTTGAAAGGTTCAGAACTAGAATCTAATTTTACAACCCTAAATCTTGAGGTGCCAGATGCAGGCTGCTGCTGGCTCGATCCAACTGCCGTTCCTGCAGTTGGGTTAGTAACATTGTTAATGACACTAGAGGAAGCACTCGTACCATTCCCAACACCACTCAAGATATTCACATTTACATTGCTGCTAGTTCCAGACAAAGCATTTACATTACCAGTACTTGTGATGTTGCTTAAATTTATAGTACCAAGCACACTGCTTGCCATAGTAGAACTACTGCCACCCATATTATTTAAGGTACTAGTTCCAGTAGCAGGGCTTACACCTAAACTGCCAGGAGTACTTGTAGTGCGGATATTAGACACAACAGATGCCGGGGAACCAGTGGATGATGCAGCAGAAACTGGTGCAGTTGATGTAACATTGTCAGAGCTGCCAGTTGTTGATAGTTTTCTAAATGACGGACTGGGTGGTGGTCCTCCAGAAACTGGGGCACTGCCCACTCCAGCATGCGAAGGGTGATGGTGTCCATGATGGTGGTGGTGAAGATGATGGTGGTGGTGAACGTGATGGGGGTGAACACTTCCATTGATCACAACGCTCTGCTGTGGGTGATGAGGCAGAGGAGCATGCTGCTGAGGAAGGTGAGGCTGGTTTGGAGAAACAGCCCCAGGAGTCTCTGCCTCTTGGAAGTTATTCAAAGTCTCTTCAGAGGAGCTCCTCTCAGGTTCTCCCAAGTCAGTGGCCCTGGATAATGAAACATCCAAGATTTCTGAAGATGACAGATCTTCAGTGTGGGATTCATCCAGGTCATCGTAACTTTCTGTATCCTCAGCTATGCTGTTATTAGAGCTCATACTAGCTGATATTTGAGCAGGGGTCACACTGGTGATTTGGAAGCCACTTTTCTTTTTCATTTGAGCTCCAGTCTGTGCAAGAGGCTGTGGCTGAAGCTGAGACTGTGAAAGAAGGTTCAGGCTTTGTGGAGGAGGGGGTGTCGGCTGTGGACCCGCTGATGAAGATGCTGCAGGTGATGGAGGTGGTGGCTGGACCAGCAAGGGCGGCTGATAATCCTCGGTGGAGAGCGTAGCGTTCCCGACGCTGGTACCTGGTGCAGTGGGAGCAGTAACGCAGCTGCTGCCGCTGCTACTGCTGCTGCCCCTTCTAGGAAACATCGCCGGGTGCGCCATCTTCCTAGCACTAATGTCTGCGGTTGAGTCAGGCTGGTGCATTGTATCGGGTGTATATTAAGAGTGCAATCCCCCAGTATGGAGAGAGACAGACACACACACACATACACACACACACACACATAGTTAGCTTTACAGTCCCGGCAGGGCACAGAGACACCACGCACGACCCACCCCCCCACCTCCCGCAGAGCACGGGCTGAGACACCGCCACTCAACCCCTTCCCCTCCTCCTCCTCTCCGAGACAGAGAGGCGGTGAGGACCGCTCCTCCGCCGCCTCTGAATGTGACACTTTCAATCCTCCGCCATTCACTTTCTTCCTCCCTCCTCCCTCTTTGGATTTCCACTGCGTCTCCCCCTCTTCGCCCCTCAACACGACCCCTCCAGCGCGCCTCTCCCCGGGGGTTTGAAGAGCAGGAGGGGGCAATGCCCGCCGCACCCGGCCGGCCCCCGGGACGAACCCCGATTCCTCCCCGCCGCTCCCCGGTAACCGGCAGAACCGCCCTCCCAACGGCGGCGACCGCCTCCTTGGCGGGGCGAGGGCACCCGGCAGGGCCTCAGAGCAGCCCGGCGAGGCGGCCGGCGCCCCTCGCCATCAAAGCTGGAGTGAGCAGTAGTAGGAGATACGTACAGGACCGGCGCACGGCAGGGCGGCAGCGGCAGGCTGAGCCGGGCAGGGACATCCCCGTCAATGGCAGCCATGGAGCTGAATCATTTTGGGTATTAAAGAGACAGAATAAGGAGCGAAGAAATGCAGCAGCGGCAGCCGACAACAGAGTCCATAAAAAGGAGGGAGGGAGGAAGGGGGAGCCAGCCAGGCAGCCGCTCTCTCCTCCCTCTGTGTCTGGCTGTCTCTGGAGGAGGCTCGGCTCCGCACGCTCTTCCTTCCCCCTCCGCCTCCTCCCCCTTTATAACAGGCGGCACCCGCTCTTCCACCGCAGAATTGCGTCGGAGACCAGTCCTCTCCTCCTCCTTTTCCTCCCGCCGTGCCCCGTCCTTTCTTCCCTTCGGGGCTCTCCCGGCTTCTCCGCCGCCGCCGCGGGTCTCTCCTCAGCCCGGCCCCGTCTCCTCCCGGAGCGTCGGAGGAGGAGGGCGCTGCGCGAGGCTGCAGGGGGAGGGGAAAGTTCGCCAAAGGGGAGGGCTGGCGAGAGACAACGTAAGATGGCGGTAGCCTCCGCGCATGCGCGCCCCGCTGGCAGACATAAAGCCTGTCTGGCTGCGGCCGGCGGAAATAGCCTTCGCTCGAGTGGCGGAAATTGCCGAGCGGTGCCGAACTGAGAGGGGGAAGGGGGGAGGAGGAGGAGGAGGAGGTGGTGGATTGTCACTGTGTATCAGTGCTCAGGGATGGATCGTCGGGTAGAGGGCGAGGTTGCCGCCATGGCGGTCGGGCAGACACGCACCCCACCCCCCCCCACAACGCTAGACCTTCCAGGTGCCCCACTCTGCCTTGTCTCCGGGCCTGCAGCATGACTGCGCCTCACATGACCCGCCGCCGCCTCCCTCCCCCTCAGCGCTGCTGCAGATTTAGTCAAGTTATTCATCACCTTCTCCCTCCTCCCCTCTCGCCGTCCAGAATATTCCTGCCCGTTCCTTCCCCACGCGCAGGGGCAAAGCGGAGTCGCCGCGGTCGTGAGCCGCCGCCTCCTTCTTTGTGCCCGCGGCGCGGGTCGCCCGGCGGGTGATTCCCCGCACTCCCTACATGGCCGCCACCCCCATCCTCTCAGCCGGCGGGGCGGGGAGGCCCCTGAGGTGCAAGACGGTGTCACCGGGCGGCCACCGGAGGTCTGCAGCACTCGTCGTGCGAGCCCGGGGCTTGGGGCGGGGCGGGTATGTGCCGGTGACGAGCACGAGCGGCGACCAGGACAGATGAAGCCCTCAGCCGCATTCACAAGCCATGGGTGTGTGTTTGAGAGTGCAACGAAGTGCTGCCCCAAAAATTACCATACCTTCATAAAAAGGTTTAGGTTAGAAGGGATCGCGGAGATCATCTAGTTTCACACCCTAGTCATGGGCAGGGACAGCTCTATCTAGATCAGGATGCTCGGAGCTCCATCTGACCTGGCCTTCAACAATTCCAGGGAGGGGGCATCCACAAGTTCTCTGGGCAACCTGTTCCAGTGCCTCACTACCCTCATAGTAAGGAATGTCTTCCTAAAATCTAATCTAAATCTACTTTTTTTTTTTAGTTTGAAACATCTCCCTCTTGTCCTATCATTAGTGTCATTAAATAAGGCCTTCTCCAGTTTTCCTGTATGCACCCTTCTGGTACTGGACAGCTGTTGTAAGGGCCGTCTGGAGCCTTTTCAGAGCTTAACAGCCCAAATTCCCTCAGTCTGTTTTAACAGGAGAGATGCTCCAGCCCTTTGATCATCTTCTTTGGTCTCCTCTGGACTCACTCCAACAGTTCCATGTCCTTCTTAAAACATCACGCTATCAGAGCATTGTTCAACCTCGTCCATCAGCAGGACCCTCTCTGGAGCACGCTCAGAGGACAACACCCAAATGGGTTTGCACCTTGTCCCCTGAATCTCCCTCCAGCCTGATGGTAGGGTGTGCACCAGTGCCCAGAATGCTGCTCCTGACATCTTGTCCTTGGCTCCAAACACAGGTGTCCATGAGCTGGTGGAGGTGCCTCAAATAGCTGGTTTGAAATTGCTCTGGTTTGCATGGTATAATCAAATGTTCGCAGGACTTGTCAGGCTCAGTCTAAATCCGTAACCTGACTCTGAAGCCTGCTGCTTAGGACAGTCAACAGGGCACAGCAGCGAAAAAAACAGTGCTTGGTGTTTGCTGCAGTGAATATTTAAGCACATCATAAAGAGCAGTGGAGTTTTAATGGGAGTTGGGAGAGTCCGAGGAATTATATCATATAGCTGAGTCATTAGAGAGTTCTGGTGGGAGATGTAAATGTTAGTTCCTACAGGCAGAGAGGAGATTTGAGTCTGCCATGTTTGGTGTGTGATTCTTAATCACTGAGGTACTAAAACAGCTCCATTTTGTGAAAAGGGTGAGGATTCAAGGTCGCACTCACACTAGGAGCTTTGGCTGCCTGTTTCTGAATTCCACCCTTCCATCTTGCCTCTCCCTGTTAACTGAGCTTATCTAGCTCGCACTTGGTGTGGGCGCAGGGGGTGGCTTTGAGAAAATCCTGCCTTTTGCCGCCTAATTCCTTTTATGTCTGGAATGCAGACATTCAGCTCAGGTCTGCAGGTACTTGAAAGATAGACTTGCAGCCCTTGCTTCTTCCATGGCTTTAGGACACTGCCCGTATATGTAGTTTTCTTCTAATGCAAGAGAAACTTAAGAAAAAGTTAAATTTAGATAACAGCATTAACTAATCTGTATAATGTGGTCACAAGTCAGTTAACAATCCAAATGAGGGTCTAGACTAGACTTTTGAAGTGATGTGTTTGAAACTAGTTATATGCTTACACTTCTCTTTCATTTTCTGTAAGCCTTAATCTAACTATGAAATAGGATTCTCAAAGATTTTGACTCCTTTTCATATCCATTAAAATTTATGAAATTAAAATGAAACATTAGAAATCAATACTCCAATTGTTATTAATTGTATTATTTAGTTGGTGTTCAAAGCAGGAAAAGAAATTTCATCGGATACCTCATTTACAAAACACAAAATATTTCCAAATAATTCTTTCCACAACAGAATTTGCCCCCTTCAGCTACAGACAGTAAATGAAATTACTCAAGAGTTGCTCCAAACAGGTCCACTTGCTGTTTTTTAATGAATTGTGTCAATCAACTAGTTGGAACCAGAGGTGCTCGTTGTCATCACTGGATGGATTCAGCACCATGTTAACCATGTTCACCATTCATAAGCACAGGGCAAAAGGTCCTGCAGACTGATCATTACCTCAGATGGAGACTGAAGACTTCTGGAGAGTTGTTCAGGATAGAGGACTGCATCTCCTAGATACATGCTTCCTGAATGAATATGCATAGGTGACCTTGATGCAGCCCTTGCTGCCAGGCAGGGAGTGATTGTCTGGAAGAACTCTTATTTTGACCTTAAAATCTTCAGATTAGCCCTCTGAACAAGATCTTCACAGAGTAATATATTTTAGGACTAAAGAAGTGATCGTATCCTTGTTCTCAGCACTAATGAAACCTCACCTGGAGTAGTGTGCTCAGTTTTGGGCACCTCAGTGCAAGGAGGACGTTGAAGTGCTGGAGTGTACTCAAAGAAGGACAAGCAAGATTAGTGAAGGGCCTGGAGGACTGGTCTTATGAGGAGTGGCTGAGGGAACTGGGGTTCTTTAGTCTGGAGAAAATGAGGCTGAAAGGAGACCTTATTGGTCTTGGCAACTACCTGAAGGGAGGTTGTAGAGAAGTGGGGGTTACTCTCTTCTCTCAAGTCACTAGCGATAGGAGGAAATTACGTGAAACTGTGCCAGGTGAGGTTTAGACTGGACATTAGGAAACATTCATCCACTGAATGAATGGTCAAGTATTGGAACAGGGTGTCCAGGGAAGTGGTAGAGTCACCTTCCCTGGAGGTGTTCAAAAAGCATGTAGGTGTGGCAGTGAGGAACATAGCTTAGTGGGCATGGTGACATTGGGTTGATGGTTGGAACTCGATGATCTTGCAGGTCTCTTCCAACCTTAATGATTCTGTGATTCTATTTAGAGACCTGTCTCCCAAATGTGTGGAATATTCTGGCAGGAAATAACTTGTTACCACCACATATTCTCCAAGGATACCAGAAAAAGCAGTATTTTAACACTTTATTTCTTTTCTCTCTTTTACTCTTTGACACAGTTCATCCTAGCATATGCAGCAGTTTATGTCTTTGTACAGAGTAATTATAAAGCAAACACACAGGAATACTCTGCGTTTTTGACTCAAGGCAATCAGAGTCACAGCAAGTGTTTTAAATCCTGTGTGACTGCCTCATAAATCATTTTTTTGACTGTAATGAAAAGAATTATTTTTATTATATGAAGCTGCCATTGTTAGTTTAGACAGCTTTTCTGTGTTCATTAATATTGCTGACTGTAGTCTCTCAGTTGATTTGCAAAGATGTATGCTGTTCTTTTCTTCCTTGTGAGAGAAGTACACATAGGAAAATTCTCACCTTTCAGCTCTGAAAAAGTTGTAATTCTCCTTCTGCATTTTCTTAGAAAGTTCAAGTCAAGTCTTGATCTTCCTTTCTTGTTTTGTTTTCAGTTGGCTGGTTAGTTGGTTGATCAGGTTTACTGACTGATTCCAAAACGCCTACTGAGACGTTTTCCAGTCCTTATTTTAATTCTTACAAAATAATGTTGAGCTTTTTGGAAAGTGCATTTTTCTCACAAGCTTTTATTAAATAAATGCTTGTAGAAATCAACAATTCTATCAATCCTTTTAAAAAATCAACTTCCTTTAGACAAGTCAGGTCTACTCTAGTACCAATATGCTCAAAATAATATCTTTTATAGTATCTGGAAAAACTCTTCTAAAATACTTATTATACTTGTGCTTGGGACATGTGGCCAAGTAGGTAGTTTGGTTTAATTTTTTTTTTATGGGGATTTTTTCCAAATTCAGATTTTATGAAAGACTTTTAGAAGCGTTGTCATCAATTTAAACTGTATAGCCTACAAGTGCATAGGCTATGTGTACTCTATTGCAAGAACAAGGGTTAAGAGTAAATCCTCCACCAACCAGTGACTGATGCGTTACCATCCAAAAGACCATCATGATTTTATTACCTTACTGTCCCTTATTTCTTTTGTTGTCTGACTGTGCTTTACTTCTCCACTTTCACTTGTGTTTACAGTCAACTAATGAAGCCGCATCTTAAATAAGCACCAAGTTCTGGAAACTATTTCTCAGATACCTCAGCCTACAACTGTAATGAATGCAGTTTCACTGCAGAATGAGATAATTTATTTAATTAAGTGATTGTAGAGTACAGGTTTTAGATTGTTAACTGTTTGATCTTGAATTAGTCAGCCAAGTGGTATGTATAATTATGCTGAAGATCAAATAAATTAGGTAAAATAATCAAATAAAATAATTGAAAAATGATCCAGTTTTTAAATAGACCTTCCCTTTTTTTACCTCTATAAAGCAAAGTAACAAGTCAACCCTTTTTTTTTTTAGATTAGGTTTAGTTTTTATAAATTCATCACAAACGATCACAAACAGAAGATTGTTTAGTAGTGGAAATGTGAGCTCTTAGTTCTCTGTCTCTGTGACTGCCTGGAATTGTTTTCTTTTGACTGATCCTAACCTGATAGAGGGAAGCACTTAAGAAAATGCTTTAAGAACATGTTTTGTGTCCCTTGACTAAATAGTTCTGCAATGAAAGTGTGATTTTCTGGAATGACCAGGGGTGAATATGTCTGCTGTGATGAGGCACGAATCTTTAAAATCTCAAGCTAGGAATAAAGATGTTTATTTATTTATTTTGTTTGTTTGTTTTCCACCCTGATGCACCAAGCTTGTTTGGTGTAGAATTCTTTGGAAAAGCAGAATACGTATCTAGTTGGTACTTAGCGCAGACAACTGGTGTTTAGCTGGACAGTTTTTGTCATGATAGTATCACAGCGTAACTGGAGGCAGATAGGCTGCCCTAGCTGCAAACAGTGCGGAGAAATCCGTCTTGAAATAATTTAGTTGCCTGAGTCTTGTGTATCTAATTTCCATCTCTCTTTTGGCTGTGTCAACAGTATTTCTTCTCATCTGAAACATTTCTGTGGAAGCAAGTATTCATTTGCATAAATCCAGAATTTTCTATTGGAGAGCGTTTGAAGCAAACTGAAAGTTTGGTTTTTATGTGCGTTAGTCGTAGTGTAGCTGAACTGCTTGCTGAAAGCAAGCACAGACTGGTCATGAGTACAGCAGAAATACATTTTTAGGAGTAGGCATTTAGCATGTTTTTCCTTAAGTGCAACAACAAAAATCACCTATAGTTTACTATTTCTCTGCTAAAGGACATACAAACTTACAGTAATAGTAAGTTTAATTCCTCCACTTCTGTGAGGTCTTCTGTTTGTTTACCTACTTTATAATTTTTCAGACACCTTCTCTTTGACTGTCTCAGCATTTTAAACTCCTGTATGTGACACTTTCCTTTCTGCGCACGTACACTGACAAGCTCTGAAAAGTCAAGTAAATGTCCTTGTGACAAAATTCAGTGGGAAACACGTTTAGAATTTCCAACTCAAGCACCAGAAAAAATTGCTTTTATCAATTTCAGTAGAACAAAAGATGTGCAAAGTACTGCCTGTTCAAACACATAGTCAGAGGCTTAACTTTGGTCATGTGAATAGTCCCTTTGACTGTTAACTTTTGGTCACTAAACCTATAAAAAACGTAACATTAAATGTGTAAATATTTGTAGGCTCAGAAGACAAAAAGATGAGGTATGTGCTAAGGTGTGGTCTTAGGGAGCCTTATGTTTATCTTGACATTTAGTTGGTAGCAGTGTGGAGTCCTTTTCAGGAAGAAAGTTACTCCATATGCTGCCAGAGCAGAGATTCTGCAGTACCTTTTCTGAAAGATGCTTTTTGTCTGATGGGAACTTTTTATCTTCGCTTGAAAGCCAGTCCTGCGATATTTCACGGCTTTACGATCAGGCTCCATAACCTCATTTACAATTCTGCCACTCGTTTAGACATTTTAACTGTTGCTGGTAAGAGGATAGAAAGCAGCGTTTTAAACAGAGCTTCAAACAAAGAGAAAGCATATTTCCATTGATTGGAAAGTGCTTTTTTGTCTTCTCAGTCTTAATGCCTTTGTTAGTAGTTCATCACTGAAGCACTGATGAGAGTTTAAAATCAATTGGGGTTACTTGCCACGTCTCACTGCTGAGCCAGTTCTTCGATAGCCAATAAATGAGGAAAGGCAGAAATGGTGTCAAAACACACCTCAGACTGTGCTGATCAAGTAGCCTGTCCTACTTGAATAAGGGGCAGTGTGTCAGTGTGCCTGTCCCATGAGACAAAATACAGCAACACCATCAGAGAGAGACTCGCTTCCCGCAGCTGGCACCCACTGACACCCAGTGTCTCCCCAAGGACCCAGTCATCTCTATTAAGCCCTACAAACACAGGAAGCAAGAGACAAGTCATGGTCAACATGCATGCTAAATCTAGCTCAGAAGCATCCAGAGCACTTGCTCTCAGATCGACAGTTGTCTTCTCAGCAGCTAGCAAGGATGATCAAAGGGGAATCCTTGGTGAGAGGACTTCTAACAATTCTCTGTTGGCAAGGGCTGCAGGAGATTCTTCATTTTTACTTTTTGCGTAGAGGAAGACATCCAAATGAAATTCACACACATGAAGATAAGAGATGATATAGAAACTAGATGGGTCGAGGAGATAACCTGCAGACTTCGTATTTCCAGAGAAAAACATTTTCTTGGTTCACATCCTTAGTACACACAAAATTAGGTACAATTTTGAAATATAAATTGGATGCACAGTAACATTTTTAATGTTTGGTGACATTTATGAAGGTACTGTGGTGGTATACCCTAGGAACTGCAATAACTTGACTCTGTGGTAATAGAAGTGTCTTTGAGAACTGGAAATAGTCCAGAGAAATGCAGCAAAAAGTGATGTCAGAAAAAGCTGGAGTTTCAGTCACGATGTGTGTTTGTTTTGCAAGTGTCTGCATGTCGAGACATTAAATCGAAAGATAGCAATCTCAAGATTATTTAAGAAGGGAGGATATTTCAGACCCAGATTCAGCTCATTTCTGGTGAGGTACTTTAATTGGAAATATTGCTGTAAAATTTCTCCAAGAATGAGAACCGCCACCTACAACCTCTGCAGCCTCTGGAGCTGCTTATTTCTCTCAATTGACTGCTAGGAGAGGCTAAGCTAATTAGATGTCTAGTGTGCATGTCTCAGCAGAGACCTAAAGTCAGATGGGAGGTATGTAAGCCAATGGCAAAAGAAAAAGAATAATTAGACTGAACATCAGAACAAACAGTTTTGAAGACACATTGGGCACTAAAAGAGAAATACAGCCCATGAGAAAATCAATTACAGGGACACTAAAATTTAGCCAGGATCAAATACTAAAAAAATGGCCTATAGAGAGTAATCCTATATTGATCAAGAGAGGGCTCATACAATCTGCAAGATTATTCCAACCATTAATATATACAGTACTCTTACCTGGCAAAGGACAGTAATCTATAATTTAAGGCTCTTACCCAATGCCAGCATTAAAGTGACAGGTGATTATTCAGTGCAGGAAAGAATGTGGTTTTATTCCTCAGTGTTATGCTGGGAAATAAAATCACACTATTTATATATATGTATGCAAGTATATAAGCATATGCATCTATATGCAAATATTTATATGTGTGGGTTTATATGTGAATATTTGTGGTGAATTACTTATATCTAGAATTTTAATATTTTTTTTTTCCTAACTGAGGCTCAGTGGTGCTTTCAGTGTGTGCTAATTGACACTTCAGCATCTCTCTGCTGTCAGATACCATTAGCTGAAGATGTCCTGAAACTGGTTTAGCCTGGCCCTGGCAGCCAAGAGCTCCTTCCTGTGTTTCTTGTCTTCGTTCTCACATAAACATGTCCTTCCCAACCAAACACTGGCAGGTGGATGAAAACAGATTTGTGAGTTCAGTCCCAGCTTCATGCTGCAGATGTTCTCTGTTCTATGCTCTTGTGTCTGCTGTGTTTGGAAGTGATGATGCTTCATGTTGACTAAAAAGTGTTTACGATGCCTAAACCTGTATTCTATAGATTTCTTCATTGTTCAGCTTCTGTTGACTGTCCAAACAGACCTTCAGCCTGTCATTTATATTATGTACCTTTTCCCTAGTCCGCTCAAATGCATTTGTTGTTGTGCTGATTCCTTTGGATTGTTGGTTTTTTAATGTTCTCTCCTACTTTTCTTCTTTAACTCTTTCTCCTTTCTTGCTTTAGATGCACATCTATGCATAGCTACCACCACTGTCAAAATACTGGTTTCAAACTTCCAGTTAGACCAGCTTCTTCTCTGGTAGGGTCACAGGAAGGTTATGCTGCTTCTCAGCTAATCCTCAGGGGCCTAGAAACAGGTTTTTCAAGCAGAATAAATAACTCTGCTGAGCCATTACACTCATTACAAAGTGTTAAATAGCTGATTTCAGTGTTTCTTTAGACAATGATGAGTGAATACTGCATTTTGTTTCTTTTTTTAGCCTGCTTTCCTAAGGAAACAAAGCTTACACAACTGTTCTGCTTGGCTGTCCGTTTGCCTGTCTGTCAGCCTCTCTTTAATAACTTTGAACCTGTTTGTTGATTTCAGACTGAGATAGAGATCATAAAGGTATCTAAAGTTCATATGTTTCTACAGCTTTGGAGAGGAGAATCACAGAATCAGAGAACATTAGGAACTGGAAGGGACCTCGAAAGATCATCCAGTCCAATCCCCCTGCCACAGCAGGATCACCTAGATCCAGTTCCACAGGAACACATCCAGGTGGGTTTTAAATGTCTTCAGAGAAGGAGACTCCACAACACCCCTGAGCAGCCTGTTCCAGGACTTTATCACCCTTACTGGGAAGAAGTTCCTTCTCATATTGGTGTGGAACCTCAATGTTCCAGCTTACATCCATTGTCCAAGTCCTAATGCACTGCTCTCATAGGACACCAGGCATCCCCATGGCCATTTGGGGTGGCAATGACCACTGCATGACCATCCAGGCTGCAGGATATGGCCAGACACCATGCATCCCTTCCCAGAGATGATGGGTTTGGAGGAGGTGTTCTTCTAGTGTTGATGAAATGGGAAGCAATGAGGTCTGCTGTGTTTGGGGACAAACATCTGTTGGCAAGCAAGGTTCATCATTGCTGTTGTTAATGAGCAATGCCAAATGTTTAATGTTTATGCCAAAGATGTAAGTGTGCAAGAAGTTTCCTTCATGGGAGTCTTTTCCCTTCTTGGAAGGAGTGTATGCACACCACAGAGTGCATGCGTACTCATTTTTCAGTTGATTGTCTTGGATTTGGGTCGCTAGGTGCCATGGAAATACAAACAGGAGACATTAATAACGTTGCAGCAGATATGTTGGGCTTTGTTCCTTGGTACCCAAGAGAGAGAGCTTACAGACGACAATTTTCAGAGTCCTCCTGGGCATTCAAGTTTCCAGCTCCTTGGAGTCTTAATCTTCTTCTCCACATTGCTACAATTTTCAGCTGTTTATTCGTGCAGGAGGCTGCTCTCCAGATATCCAATATCCAGATATTCAATATTTATCCTCTATCTCACTTTGTGCTGTGCAAGATGAGACTTTGCAGCTGCTGGTTAACAGACTTCATACCTTAAGATTTTAACATCTTTGTGCTCTAGTTCAGGAAGTCATGGTCAGAATTCTCAGTTGTGACCACTAGCAGCAAATAAACAAGTTCACATGCCAAGTGTTAAAGGTGCACATAATTACAGTGTCTCAGAAAACACAGTCACAGTGGCAGCTAATACCAACAAATTAGAGAACAAAATAGAAAGAGCTAAGAGAATGCTAAAAAGACCCAACACTCATGCATCTGGCTTCCAGGACTGAGAGTTGCTCTTTCATACGTGAAATGGGTTGCTGGTGGGAGCAAATTCTAAATAAGCTGCCATCAGCTAAACAAGCTACGCTGTCAGCAACATGTTGAGGAGGCCTCTTTCCCAGGGGTTTGCACTTCATATTTGGATTCTCCATTGTCTAATAGGTAGTGATCTTGATTCAGGTTTTTCTTGTGGAGGTGGCATTCCTAACACCTTTCTGTGGCGTTTCTCTGCCAGTAGCTGTACTAAGTCAAAGTGTCCTGGGGTATGTTTTCTGGCTACTTGAACTGGAATATCTGTACTGTCAAATTGCCCAAATGGTGCTTGGCATGGTGCTGGCCTGTGCCCATAGCAGTCTCACAAATGGCTCAGGAAGAGTTTGGGGGCAAGCTTTGGACAAGGACATTTCCAGCAGGTAGTTTGTATTTGGCCCTGTTTTGGATGTCAAGAACATTTAGTAGTACATGACATGGGCTAATCACTGCCTGTTGCCCTTAATGTCAGAAAATGATCCTGAAAAATTTAATGCTGGTCTCAAAGACCATTGTCTCTGGTTTTTGAAAGAAGTTAAACCTTTTCCTCAAGACTACTCCTATGCTAATAGAGCTTTTAGTCATTAGCTACCAGCCTGTTTGTAAAGACCCATGTTAGAAATCTCTGCTGTCAGATTTAAAGGGAAAGTCTTATGGAAAGAGGCTGAGGGAGCCAGGGTTGTTTAGCCTGGAGAAGAGGAGACTCAGGGGGGACCTCGTCACTATGTACAACTACCTGAAGGGAGGTTGTAGACAGGTGGGGGTCAGGCTCTTCTCCCAGGCAACTAGTGATAGGACAAGAGGGCATGGCCTGAAGTTGCTCCAGGATAGGTTTAGGTTGGACGTTAGGAATAACTTACTCATGGAAAGGGTGATTAGACACTGGAATGGACTGCCCAGGGAAGTGGTGAAGTCCCCATCCCTGGAGACATTTAAGAAAAGACTGGATGTGGCACTTAGTGCCATGTTCTTGCCAATATGGTGATGTTAGGTCATAGGCTGAACTTGATGATCTTAGAGGTCTTTTCCAGCTTCAGTAATTCGGTGATTCTGTGCTTTGTCTAGAAGTGGCTAAGAGCTTCAAATTTGTTAGTAGGTGATGGATGGTGATGGGAAGGGGAATTTGTAGACATACAAATGTACGCGTGCATTTGTGCACGTATGAGTGTTTGCATGAAGTCTGCAATCACAAACCTTTTCTAAGAAGATAGAAATGTGATGGGCAAACACCACAAATCTGGTGGAGCATTTTCTGTAACCAGTCTCGGCGGATGGTGTTTAAGTAAGGTGAGCTGCAGCTGTGGAGGAGTGATAGTAACAAGTGATAGAACACAAGGAAATGACCTTAAGTTGCATCAGAGGAAGTTTAGGTTAGGCATGAGGAAAAAATTCTTAATTGAAAGGGTCATCAGGCACTGGAACAGGCTGCCTAGGGCGGTGGTTTAGTTGTCATCCATGGACATGTTTAAAGTCATGTAGATATGGAGCTTAAGGACATAGTTTAGCATGGCTTGGTAGAGTTAAGTTAATGGTTAGATGATGTTGAAGATCTTTTCCAACCTGTACAATTCCATGATTCTCAGGGAACCTATCACTTTGGAACCTAGCACAACCTTTGCTTAGGCCCCTGAGAACCAACACATGCTTTTTTTACACACTTGTGTAACAAGCAATCTACAATTGTGAATTGTGGATGCACAGATGTACTTGAGCTACCATTAAGCCAGCTTGGAGACTGTCATCAGTGTAATAATCTGAAGCTCAACACAGCACAACTCACTTGAGCGATGGGGTAAGTTCTTGGTTGGTGATCTTTCCTTGAGTTAATGCAAATGTTAGCATATGCAAGATGGCTCATGCAAGGTTAGGTTAAGAATATTGTGATTTCTCAGAATGGCCTGCTCCCAGACAGTTAGTTACCAGCACTCTGCACAGTCTAAAGCTTGTGCTGTTGTTGTCCATTTCCAGCATCCTGCCCTTTGAATTTGCAAAGAAAGCCTTGAAAACATGATTTGCTACAAACTTGGGCAGCAAAACTTCCTGAGTCTGCAGGCAACTGAACCAAAGTTTTCAAGCAGCAAGAAAATAGCTTGTACTTTCTGTAGCATGAAGTCTTCAAGAGGGGAGTTTAAGAGGTCAACAGTATAAGCTGGTTTGCAGTTGGCCTCCTGTAGATGTAGTTTATATTCACAAGCTGAACCTGCTTCTCGTGCTTCCCTTGATATACTATCCCTCCCCTCACCCTGCTCCCCCAGTGCCTGAACATGGGATTGTTTATGTGGTACCAGCTGGAGGGGATTTATTTATCCTGTGTAAAGGGAAGAAGAAAATGTGAACATTGGCTTCTCACCTGTGTTCTTAGCAATTTCCCAACAATGTGCACTGAAAAGGAAACTATTCCTCATGAATTTCCATGAAGACTCGTGAAAATCCAGGCTTTTCATGATTTAGATGGTGATTATGAATTTTTTCTCTCTATCAGGAAAAAGCAGAAAATCAAAGTGGCAGCCTGAAAGATAGGATTGTGCAGCTAGTGAGGGTACAAGACATTGGAGGCTGTCAACATGGCATTGTTCAGGGCTGTGAGAATGGAAGGCAATTTATGCATTGTAAGGGCAGGCTGAAATCAAGGCCTTGTAACTACAGGAGAACCTAAACATTGTAGTAGCCTACCTGCTAGAACTATCTCACAGAGTGAATGTTAATGCATCTGTGAGGTTTTTCAGGAGCGTGCACTGAGGGAAGAAGAAAATGGGATGGAGTTTAATCTGGAAGGAGACAAGAAAATTGTGTTTTCTCTCTTAGAATCAAAGCCAAAGAGAATTTGGATGCTTTCCAATACTTACGACTGACTCAGCCTCTTTTTGAATTTCGTGTAGTGTCTATTGCAGATATGCCAACAAAGCTAGCCATCAAAATGCTGGGAGGAAAAAGCACAGGTGCTCTCCTGCCCCAACTATTTATAGGAAAGGCTTGCAATCACATGTGATACAAATACCCTGCTTGGGTTTTTGCATTCCAGAGCCTTAAACTGAGCTCTTTGGCTGAAAACATAGCTCAAACATTATAGTTGTCTATCAGTTGTAGCTGTTTAGCAAAACTGAAAACCAGAAACTAAATTTAGCTACAGGAGACTGGGAAAGGAGAAGACAGCTTTGGTATCTTTGTAGAAAGCATACTGGTTTGAGGAAAGATATCAAGGCACTCAAGAATTTGCACAGTATGGCAGTGTTTAAGACCATTTTATCAAAATCCGTTCCTCCGGTGATATGCATATTTAGCATGCAGAAAATGGTACAGCTCCTAGACACAGACCAGAAATATTCTATTGCTCCTCGTGCTGCTTGAGGAAATCCCAGGTAAACCGTTTTTTCCTGGGATGATGAATGTTGCTGTGAGCCTCTGAAAATTCTCATGGTTTCTTAGTTCTTAAGGCTAAAAGTTATAATAAGTATGAGAGTTTTCAGGGATTAAATCGGAAACATTTGTAGAGTGCTGGAGGAATCATTTAGAGCTTTGCATAATGATAAGAACATGTTGCTTCTCTTCTCGACATGACTGCTATTGTCTGTTTCCATAATACTTGTTTCAGTGTATTTTTAACCACTTCTTTAAGTCAGTCCAAGCAGATTGCAAAGCCTGTCACAAATAAAGCTATTTCAGATTTTTACCTCTCTCAGGAATCTTCCAGCAGTTCTGCTAAAACTGATGTGCAAATGCATTGACCTACTTTGGCAGAGATCTCCATAGTTTTACATGACTTACAGTCTCTCTGCTCTGTTGTTGTTTCTTTGTGTGTTCTTTAAGCCAGTGATTTGTTAGAAAGCCACATATTCAGTTGTTAACTTGCTGGTGGACACAAAAAAAAGTGCACATGTGGCAAAAAACCCCCCAAACCCACCGAACAGTCCCTATTCTATACTCTCTTCTGTCTTGTGCAAAGCCCCATGCTTTAAAAAGGGACTTGTATACCTCCAGGGAGTTGAGAAGATGACTAAAACTATATCCAAATTTTGGCGGCAGTGTACTGCTTTTAATTCTGTGCCTCTCATTTCCAGCATGCTCAGTACCTAGAAACATTACTGCAGGGAAGTAATAAAGATTGGCTTCCTACTGAGGAAAGGCTTTTTCTACAGAGCAGAAATGCCCCTGCCAGCAAGGTGCCCAGCAGTGCTGTCCTAGAGCTGTGGCTATAAATAAAGTGCTGTGACCATTTTACTCCTTTAGTGCAGCAGCAGGTAGAAAATGAAAGCCCTACATCTAATGTATTTCTTTTTTAACCTAGTTTCCAGAAGATGTGAAACTTCTGAGAGTGTACTTGTTCCCCATTTTTTCCCCAAACCCTACCACTTGTATATATTTCTGAACAAAATACAATTTTTAGCATATATGACAAAAGAATGGGAATCGTAAACACCTGTAGTTAGCACAAGCTTAGTGCAAATAGAAAAGTTATAGGGCAGTTTTCACTGCTGATGTGACATGAGCACAAAGAGCGTAAGAGAAAGACAGAGAAGCTAAGAACATGGCATTAAAACCCCATAGTTACACTCTCTCAAATTCCACAGGCACTCAGCTGCAGGAAACCAGGCTTTCCTAAGTCCTCCTTAGGACCAGCATGCCAGCCTGTGCTGCAGCAGATGTGGAAGGTGGTTGTATAGTCATTACTAATACAATAGCATACATGATGATGACTTTGTAATACTGACGTAAGGTAGGTGGGGAGGTGGCATGCCAAGCCCCACACCTACCATAACATCATAAAAGGGCTCTGTGGAAAGCCAGCGCTGGTCTCCCACAAATCGAGAGGCTGCCAAAGCGCTCTGTGTGTAGTTCCCTGTGATAAGCAATGTGTACACTGCTGTGACGCTACCAGAAGTCCTCTGTGCAAGTCATGCCATCCAGGAAGGGCAGTCTCATTCTGGAGCAGGAAGCCTGGCACTGGCTGTACATCCCACATCCAGACCACTTTTAAAGGCTTGCACAGGGTGCAAGTTCCTTAGTTCATTAGTAGAAGAAAGTATCCTATGAGCTCTGACATCCATGGGCACAGTGAAACCTTGACACTGTTGTGCACAATGTTAATCTGGGAAGATTGGGTTACCAGACAGAACAGCACCTCAGAAAACAGTGGCTGATCAGTTCTTCCTTAGACTCCTGTGGTGGCATTCAGGCTTCAAAGAAAGTTTAAGTGACAGCTTGGGCATAGGCAGCCGTGTAAGTGCCTACCTAGCTTCCATAGCAATGTTTCCAACTCGTACAAAGGGTGCAAACCTTTTCTTCGCAATAGTAAAACTTGCTGCTTTGGAGAGTGTCCAAAGCATTCAACAAGGATTCGAGCAAATCTGATGAGGTGTGGCATCATTTTTTTGCTCTGCTGGAACCAAGCATTTGCAGGCAGAGCCTGTGGGCAGCTTCAAGCCCCAAGCAGATCAGACATCTCAAGGCACATCTTTTACCTGAAAGATCAGTTTGAGAGTTGGTCTTGCTTTGCACTGAGAGAAGTGTGCAAGCTTCTTTGGAATTATTTATCTAGTGTGTCTCTGGTGAAGGACAAGCACTAAAATGACATCCCACATCTGAGAAATACGTATCATCACTCCAGATGGTCACTTATGTGCAATATGCAGACCAAAAACCATGCCATTTGTAAAAAAATACTAATATTGGTTTGTTGATGTGCTGGCACAGCACAAGACAAACTTAGCAAGCGAGAGCCTAGCTCTGCTGAAATCAGTAGGACATAAAAAAAAGTCACCATAGACTAATTTATAGCTTTCACTAGGCAGGGACTACAAAGTGAAACTACATCTCTATAGAGCAGACAGGTATTTGCCAGCTGAGTTTGGGCTGGAATTGGAAAGAAATAAAATTTGCTCTGTTCTATCCTTTCAGTCCTCTAATTAATTTCTGCTTAGTTCTGCACTGCCTTTTTTGCTGCAAAGAGCAGACATTGAATTGGGATTGTATGTGTTGACACTCCTGGCTCGAGCCTTCCCGTGGGTTGGCTGAGGTTGAACAATACAGTTTTTCCCATGGTATTTTCTGTCACATATTTTTTTAAACAAGCTCTATTCTGTCAGCTATAGAGGGCACAGAAAACGATGCACTGTAAAACAGCAAACAAAAGGCAATTCCAGGTTTAATGTTTGCGAGACTGTATAATTATATTGGCAACTCTCCTTCTCTCGAATCCCTTTATGAAGTGCATATTCTATTTACTGTGCTATTCCAAGGAATAAGGGCAATTAAGGAGCATTTCATTAAAAAGAATGACTCAATTTACCTTTGGCCACATACGCGTGAGTGCTGCCGACATTGTACGGAGTCACTGCCAACAGATCTGGACTTTGGCTTTGATCTAGAGGAAACAGACATCTGAAAATGAGCCCAGATGTGCACTTGCTGTCACCCTAGCTGTGAAAATGCTGAGGAAACATGCAGAGCTGTGTGATGTCACATGGCAAATATTTGGTGCCATCATACATACCCTGGTATTTTATGGTCAGAAGTAATCTGATAAGGTAGCTCAGTTTTTCGAGGAGAATAGCCTTCAGGTGAAATTGCTATGACACCATTGGTCTGAGCCTGTTCCCTTTGAAATCAACGGTGAAATTCCTCTTGTTGCAAACAGGAGCAGTGTGGGGCCAGGAGGCCATCAAGCTGGAACACCACGCGCCGCTTTGAAAGTTAAGGAAGCATTAAGGTCAGAATAATAACTTTCATTAAGTATGAAAAAGTCAATGCCATTTGCAGTGTCCAGCTATTCATGTTGTTGTGCATCAGATTATCTGCATCTGGTTATCACACTTCGTAATCCCAGCCTGGCACTGGCTGGAAAAGTGCTTTGCAAAACATACAGCCTAGGGCAGGAGGTGCCATGAAGTCCATGTTTTTTGTTTGGTTTTTTAATTCATGTAACAACCCTCTTGTCACATAGGTTTTCTTTATTTTTTTTTTTTAAAGAGATGATACAAGATGGTAAAATAATTCAGTGGTTGCTGATTGCCCATGGAGAAGCATCAACTTGAGCCAGGATTTGGAACAGAGCCAAGAGAACTGCTGAGAAGACGAGTCCTCAGTATCATGTGCTGCAGGTCACCATGGGACCATTTGCAGAGCCTGCTTGTCAGCTCCAGCTGCATCTCTGCAAGCACCAGTGTCTCCCTGCATAGGAACCACTATGTTAAACCCCAGGAATCCATATTGACAGTTCTTCAGGTGGGAGAAAGGTACTTGCATTTAAAAACTGAAAGCGTTGTGGGTGTTAGAAAATAAAAAAGAGGTGAGGCAGAGGATGGTGGAACTGTCCTGAAAGAAGCACTTGTATTCCTGATACCCCCAACAAACACCTACTTGAAACAAAAAAAATTTGACAATAAAGACAAAGCCAGATCAAGTCCTAGTCCAAAAGATCTCTCTGCTCAAGTGCACCTTCTCCGCTGCTTTGATCACTGATGGCATCAATAGCCAGGATGGTGTGCATGCAGGGAGAGATTATTTGGCTTGCTGCAGCTTGCAGGTCCCCACATTCCTACTCTGCAGTCCATTACGTACAGAAGAAACACTGGGCTTACTCACAGGCATTTGCCCCTAGGTTTGCAGGTTGAAAGAGGCTTGCAAGTCCCTTCTCCCTTGCCTGTTTCTTAGCAGGAAGGTGGCACAGTGCTTGCCATTGCCTAACTGCCTATGCTGGACTGATGCAGCTGTCACTAGGTTGCAGAGGACAGACTGGCTGGGATGGAACTGGCCCTCCCAGCAGCAGCAGTTCTCCCTGCTGCTCCCATTTCTGCTTTCATGGCAGTACCATAGTTTCACCTCATCTTTCTTCTACACACCTTTTCCAGCCTAGGTGATGGTGAGGAGGAGGAGGTGAAGGCTTGCTAAGCATGAGGGGAGAGAAGAGCAAGCAGCTGTATGTGTGCATCAAAGAGGAAGAGGATGCATTGTGGAGTGGGGATAAACAGCTCCAAATCTCTGGTTGGCTTCTGGAGCTGGACTCCTTCCTGTTCAGGAAGGCAGTGATGTCCAATGTTGTTCAAACTATGGTAACAGAAAACCTAGTTAAACACAAGGGATGGGAAAAGCTTGGTGAGATGAGGTAAGAGGAAGAACAAACCTCTAAAACATATTGGGCAAAGTCTGACTCGGGGCTTCCCTACTTGTTCTGCTGCAAGGGAAAATGTACAGTACCTGCATCTGAACTTTCCTTCCAGAGGTCCTGTACTTTTGAAATTATTTACAGATGAACTGGCCGAGCCGCTCTCCATCATTTTCCATCAGTCCTGGCTCACCGGAGAGGTCCCAGGTGACTGGAAACTGGCCAACGTGATCCCCATCCACAAGAAGGGTGGGGTGGAGGATCCTGGGAACTACAGGCCTGTCAGCCTGACCTCAGTGCCAGGGAAACTGATGGAGCAGGTTATCTTGGGGGCAGTAACTGCACACCTGAGGGATGGCCAAGGGCTCAGGTCCAGCCAACATGGGTTCAGGAAGGGCAGATCCTGCCTCTCCAACCTGATCTCCTTCTATGATCAGGTGACCCGCTTGGTGGATGTGGGGAGGCCTGTGGATGTGGTCTGTCTGGACTTCAGCAAGGCCTTTGACACTGTCCCCCACAGCAAACTGCTGGCTAAGCTGTCAGCCCACGGCTTAGACGGCAACACTCTGTGCTGGGTTAGGAACTGGCTGGAGGGCCGAGCCCAGAGGGTGGTGGTGAATGGTGCCACATCCAGCTGGCGGCCGGTCACTAGTGGTGTCCCTCAGGGATCAGTGCTGGGCCCCATCCTCTTTAACATTTTCATAGATGATCTGGATGAGGGCATTGAGTCAGTCATCAGCAAGTTTGCAGATGATACAAAGCTGGGGGCAGATGTGTCTGAGTTGGAGGGCAGAAGGGCTCTGCAGCGGGACCTTGACCGCCTGGACAGTTGGGCAGAGTCCAACGGGATGGCGTTCAATAAGTCCAAGTGCCGGGTGCTGCACTTTGGCCACAACAATCCCATGCAGAGCTACAGGCTGGGGTCGGAGTGGCTGGAGAGCAGCCAAACAGAAAGGGACCTGGGGGTGCTGATCGATACCCGCCTGAACATGAGCCAGCAGTGTGCCCAGGTGGCCAAGAGGGCCAATGGCATCCTGGCCTGCATCAGGAATGGTGTGGCCAGCAGGAGCAGGGAGGTCATTCTGCCCCTGTACTCTGCACTGGTTAGGCCGCACCTTGAGTACTGTGTCCAGTTCTGGGCCCCTCAGTTTAGGAAGGACATTGAGGTGCTTGAGCGTGTCCAGAGAAGGGCAACGAGGCTGGTGAGGGGCCTTGAGCACAAGCCCTATGAGGAGAGGCTGAGGGAGCTGGGATTGTTTAGCTTTGAGAAGAGGAGGCTCAGGGGAGACCTTCTTGCTGTCTACAACTACCTGAGGGGTGGTTGTGGCCAGGAGGAGGTTGCTCTCTTCTCTCAGGCAGCCAGCACCAGAACAAGAGGACACAGCCTCAAGCTGCGCCAGGGGAAATTTAGGCTTGAGGTGAGGAGAAAGTTCTTCACCGAGAGAGTCATTGGCCACTGGAATGGCCTGCCCAGGGAGGTGGTGGAGTCGCCAACTCTGGAGCTGTTCAAGGCAGGATTGGACGTGGCACTTGGTGCCATGGTCTAGCCTTGAGCTGTGTGGTGACAGGTTGGACTTGATGATCTATGAGGTCTCTTCCAACCTTGATAATACTGTGATACCGTGATACTGTGACATATTTTGTTTCTCTAATACTAGTATTTGTAACCAACTGCCATGAAACCTGGAGTATAAAATACTGTGGCACGCTGCATTGGAGTCATCATAGCAGTGAGTCGATGCAAGCTGGTTAAGTTTTTATGTGCTAGGAGCCTGCTCACTGTAGGAGGTATTAAATTACAGTGAACAAAATGAAATGCTATAATCTATGAGCCTGGATGGATGGGGCATTTCCAAGCAGACATCCCATCAGCAGGCTGCTAACATATTGTGACGCTGGGTCGTTTTGCTCTCCTAGGCTCTTAGATAAAGTAGCTTGTTACTGCTTCTTCCTCAGGCACAGCAAAAAGTTCTTCCTGCATGTGTCCTTTAGCTGAATTAGGTTGGTACTTGGCCAACCTTTGTCACAGAATTTTATTGAAGAAATTTCATGCTGTTGGCTGCAGTAAGTGCTTCATCAGTGGGTGATCATTACTGACATACATTAGCTAATAGAGAAGTTACCATTAAAATTCAGTAGTCCAGATAACTGAACAAGCACTGCTGTAACAGTGGCATAAACATAAAATCCTATCTTCTACAAGTTTCTTTTTTTTCTATATAGCATCATAAAATATGAGATGGAGTGCAACATTTATTTTATATGCAAGAGAAATAATAACTTGAACATAGGATTCATTAGTCAACAAAAAACCCACCCTACTTTTCATTCATTATTAAAATATCACAAGCTATCTGTCATTTATGGTCCCATCAGCATTACATACTATCTGACCATGGAGCACAGCTTGTCCCTGGCAGCTTGGTTGCAAGAGGGCTTTCTTAGGAGCTGGGAAGTTTCTTTGCAACTCGGTCCAGAGGACTTCAAATCCACAGTGTCCACATCCCAGAAGACAATCACAGCTCCATGAGTGGTACAGTCTATGTTCTTAATGAACCGGGGTGGTGAGCAGATCAAGAGAGGTTCTTCTTCCCTTCTACTCTGCACTGATGAGACCACATCTGGAGTATTGTGTCCAGTTCTGAGCCCCTCAGATCAAGAAGGACACAGACCTGCTGGAGGGTGTCCAGCACAGAGCAACAAGGAAGATGAAGGAAGTAGAATACCTCCCTTATGAGGAAAGGCTGAGGGAGCTGGATCTCTTTAGTTTAGAGACGAGGAGACTGAGGGGTGACCTCTTTAATGTTTATGTATATGTGAAGGGTGGGTGTCAGGAGGATGGAGTCTAAATGTCATCTAGTGATAGGACAAGAGTCAATGGGTGCAAGCTGGAACTTAGGAGGTTCCATATAAATATGAGAAGGAACTTCTTCACAGTGAATGTGACAGAGGACTGGAACAGGCTGCCCAGGGGGGTTTTGGAGTCTCCTTCTCTGGAGATGTTTAAAACCCACCTGGATGTGTTCCTGTGTGACTTGGTCTAGGTGATGCTGCTGGGGCAGGGGGATTAGACTAGATGATCTTTTGAGGTCTCTTCCAATCCCTGATGTTCTGTGCCTGAGGCTGATTTTGAAGGCTCAGGGTTTAGGAACAGAGGATCTTAGGACTTGTTTTTTTGTGTTATTCAGCATGAAATTCAAACGCTTCTATGATTCTATGCTTCTCTGTGATCAAAGACCTAAACCTCAACCTCTAGTTGCTTTGCTCATTGGTGTTAAGAACACACCTCCATGGGCTATACCATTTCATATGTGATCAGCAGAAACAGACTGTCTTCTCAAGGTCATTTGTTACAGTAGAGCCCAAATATTCAATGTTTTTGAGAGTAGGGTTTTTTAAGCTAGAAGCAGTATAGATTGAATTCCACCTCTCCTGATTCTGACTCTGAGAAGGTAGACTTGATGATCTATGAGGTCTCTTCCAACCTTGGTAATACTGTGATACTGTGTGAATTAGAGGAAATCAACATATATGCATCCTAAATACAGAGTTTTACCCATGATGTTGACCAGAGTATTTTCCATTCGTATGGCTATAAACCTCGAACTACTCGGGTAGGATGCACTGGTTTATAGCAGAGGCTGAATTGCAGAGATTTAACAACTATGTCTCCTTCTCAGTGTTCCGTGTTTCTGGAATGTTACAGAAACACTGTTCTGCAGGAGGCTGGACATCCTCCCTTCTAGCTCAAGGTCCAGCCCGCTGCTCACTGCACTCTCTGGGAAGTTTTCCATGGCTTCAGGATGCACTGGAGCTGGCCTACAGTCTGTTCCTTTAAAGCAGCAAACTGGTTTAGCTAGCACAACCAGCGCTTCGCAGACAACTCAGCAATTATAGGATCATATAACTACAGTAAGAAGCTGAGCTGCAAATTACTGTAATTATGAATATTTCTGTTGCAAGGCAAATTTACAGCCAGATATGTCATGTCAAAATTATTTTAGTTTGTGGGTAATTCTAACTTTGCAATACATTTCTAGAACTTCATTTTCCTGTTAAACAGCATTTTAAGTTGAAGAGTCTATTACAGTGGTTATGTTGGATTATTGTTAGAATTCAGAGGCAGATTATGAAATGAAAACATGCTCCATTGTAGGCTAAATCCTGATCCCAGGGAGAGCAACACAGTTGGAAATGGAGATTACTATCATTGTAAGGGTTTTGGGCAGTGTCTCAGGAGAGGCTCAACTGTCTTCTGTTCCTCCTATGTACCTAGATAAGGCTCAGCCTACAATAAAAATGGGGAGACAAGCACCTCCAAAGAGCTCAGCTTTGGGGGGTGTTTTTCTCAGAAACAGGAAGAACATAGGGTGAGACTGCTCCCAACTTGCTTAACCTTGCTTGAATGACAAAAGCAAGTCAGCGGGTCCTCTGTATGACTTTCAGTAAGTCACTTTGTCTCCTGGTGTCCTTTATTTTTAAGAGCTTCACCTATCCAGGGAACAATGCCGACATGTTTTGGGAGGATATGTTCACTAAAGGCATTTAGGTTTCCAGAAACTGTGGTAAAATGGTCTTCCTCATTAATAAGGTGGCAATTTCCCAATCACTTGTCACACCAGTTAGAATCATAGAATCACAGAATCATAGAATCAGGTAATTACATCATTGCTAGCATCACCTTTTACCTTAGCTTCCAACATTTTGGAAGAAATACAGACTGCAGAGTGGCAGTTTCCACAGCTTTAAGCCTTACAGAGTCCATCCAGGTTCCAGCTATGCTACCATTTTTTATGTAGACCTCCCTATTTTCAAAACATCAGTCTTTGGGCACAACTAAAGGCAATATACAGCATGGCCTGCCTTCAGGGAATGGTGTGAACAAGCACATAGCCTTTCTCTGCCCCATCCCTGATTGACATCAGGCAAATGCAGCGACTTCACTTGGCACTGCAGTCAGCACAAGCTGTGACCCAGCACCAGTGGAAAGACCTGCGACCTGGGGCCTCCAAAGCAGGAGTGACCTTATCACCTTTGGCTTCGTATCTAGTTACTTTAGGCTCTCTTTCAGGAGGAAGCCAAAAACCAGCCCCCCTCCTTTGCCAGCTTGTTCATTAGCAAGGCTTGACCCCAGTTTCCCCTGCAGCTGCCTCCCTGTTGATTGCAGGAGGCTTTGAGGCATGCGTGGCATGCAGGGCCAGGCTTTGGGGCACGCTCCCAGCCAGTCTCAGGTAGAGCTGGTGACCTGGGCTGGGCTGGGGTTTTTTTGGGGGAACAGCTGCAGGCTGGGGCCATAGCTGGGAGTTGGCTGCAGCAATGCACTGCAGTTGCTCACAGCTGAAATGTGAACAAGTGGTACTGTGAGTAAGACATACTATGAGCTTTTGGCCTCCTGGCTGGTGTGGTACTTTGCCCTGTATCCCTCAAAGTTTTCGTCTCAGAAGTCAACCCTCTGGCCTAATAGCCTGTCTCTGAGAAATAAAAGCTGATTTTCTCTTTTTTCTGATGCTGGCATAGCTGTTAACACAGGAGGATATGGCTTTCTGTTCTCCTGCTGGCTTTGGTGTCCAGCGAAATCTCACGTCTGAATTTTTGATACGTGCAGATAGATCCAGAGCGCAGGAGTGAAGACTTGGACCAAACTACACAACTGTTTTAAAACCAGCCTCCTTCACAACCTTTCTGGTCCAGAGCTGTTCCCCCTGGTTTGTGTTGGACTGTTGAATGATCTATTTTCGCATACCTCATCTAAACTTCAAGCTGAGCAGTGAGGCACTGACTGATCAGTCTGCCATGGGATTTTCTCCTGGTGAAGTTTGTCCCCAGACTAACACAGATGAAGCCTCTGTGATACAGACTTTCCTGCACAGCAGCTGCACATCTCCTCTACCCTTTCAAGAATATGACCTTTACCTACAAACCAGTCAGTGCCACAGATTCCATCCTATTTCTGAGATGTCATTTGCAGGGTCCCTTAAAAGCTAAAATATTTTTTTTAAAAAAAGGAATAATTAGGTGTTTTCACTCCCAATCTCTGTAACATCCAAAAAGCTTCACAGCACAAAAGTCCTTCGCTAGGTCCCTCTTGCCTGCATACTTTTCAGAGAGCTGCTTTGATCCAGCAGGAAAATCAGGCAGCACTTTTAGCTAGCCAGCCTTATAACCAGGCTGCCACGGACAGAGGGCCCTAACAAGTGTGATGGTGACTGGGAAGAAATGACTTTTCAGGCACTAGAAGGGTTTAATGAGGAGCAGAGAGCAAAATGGTGTAACAGTCCTGACATGTTGCGAACATCTGCATTGTGTCACAGCCAAATCACTTAGCATCAGTATTACTTATGGTCAAGCCTGGCAAACATCCCCTCCAATGAGGCTAATTTCCATCAGCTTGACAGCTGAGGCCCGATAGTCTCCTTCTTGAGGTATCAATTATTTCTTCTGTGCACTCCAAAAGTCAGTGGGTCCTTTTGATGTGCAAGATGACTGTTAAATCAGCTGCTGAAACCTACTGCTGGTTTTCATGTTCTAGCCTCAGCAAGAGCATTCTCCCTCATTGCTCCTTACCTCACTCATTTCCTCGTGCAGCAAAGGCTGATTTAAGTGATTTCTGCCCCAGCTGCTCCTTCCCTCACACTCGTGCCGGTACCATTGCCTTGTGAGGGCAAGCAGTAAATCAGATTGCTGAGACGTGGTACTCCTCCACAGCATGCTGCTGGTGATTTCATCCAGGACCCGGGCAAGAAGCTGCTTGTGCCAGCGTTTCCTTTTGATGGCCCTCTGCACAGGCAGCTTCTCAGAGGTGTCCTTCTACTGCTAAAGAGGTCCACTCGAACCACCAGACAGGGTGCTGCACCTGCTTAACCCTGTCCTTCTTTCTCATATATGGCAAACTAGATTAAATTCCTCATTAAATTCACTAGCAATTAAACTCATAATTAATGTAAATAGTCAATTTTAAATACACCCAAGAGGAGGTATTTAAATACACACTTACTGGTCATTTATATTCTATTACATTACATTAGGCTGGAAGATTCATCTGTTATTAAGCTTACCCAAGACTTCTCATTAAATTAAATGGTAACAGTTGTTATAATGCAGAATTTTTTTCATGCTGGTTATCTGCCTCACGTGAAATAGCTAAATGTTTAGTTATCTTTAAGAGTAAAGGTAGAAATAATATATGTGATCTGTTGTGAAATAAATATTCCCTCTATTTCCTGTGAAAATGCGAGGTGAGAACCTATGTACTTTTCAAGTTTTAGAAGTCTATATGAGGTCAGTCCTCTTAGTTTTGTCTCACATTTGCACTGGGCTGCTCATACTGAGGGATTAGATATCATGGTCACTATTGTAGGTGTACAAAAATTACTAATCTGAGGATACATCTACAACAGGGTTTTTGTCTGCACTGGGAGGGAGCTTCTGAAATGCATCCCCCAGCCATCCCTGGTTTCCATGCTGTGGAGTGGTCTTGGAGGAACAAGCTGGATCTCTTGCTGCTGAATGTAACCCAAAAGACGTGCCCTAGGGACACATCTAATAGGACACTAATAGGATGAGACCAGAGTGAGACCAATTTGTGTAGTGTAAATGTCAGTTTTCAGCACCACTCTCCATTTTCCCCTGTTGCACTGCACTACTTTCTTAAATGTATATGACCTGAGTCAATAGTAATCACCAGATCTCACTTGTGACCATGGAGTGGTCTGGATACACCCTAGCAAACTAACTGAGAAAACTCTCTTCTTTGCAGTTCAGGTTAGAGAAGATGACTCCACCCCAGGCATGCATCTATCTATAATTCTGTTGACCCACCTACCAATTAGGACCGTGCCTGTGGAGGCAACAAGACCTGCTTTCAGACTCCAGAGAGTGCTTTTCAGAGCACAGATCTGCAAGTAAGGATCTGCTTTGAAAAGTGGAGTTGCAGCTTCTGAGTCCCGCTCGTCCTCCAACCCGGGAATGCTCAGAAACCTGCTTGCTGGCATGGCACAATCTTGCATGGGCACAAAAATCAGCTAGGACTCAGAACTGGGAAGAAACAGATCCTAATGATTATGTCTGCACTAGAAAGTCATTTCTGGAACCCAAACTATGTAAACAAAGTCTTCTACTGACCTCTTTCTCCCCTCTCAATTCCGAACCTTATAAATAACTCTTACTTCCACCTTCAGAATTTTTCCAGAGCTCTGCTAAGGCTTTTGGTCTGCCTATTTTTAGCTGTGCATTTATTGACAGTGGTTTCCTCCTTCTCTGCCTATTCAGGCTGCAGCCTAGAAAACTCAAAGGTTATTTGATTCCCAAATTGACTTCCCATGGACAGATCTGTAAGGTTTCTGAAGACGAAAAGAGAGGTCATAGTTTCTTTCTATCATGACTGGCATGTACATCCTGAGAGTCACCAGGGGAGCAATGTGCTGTCTGCCTTCAAGAACTTTCTGAGATCCGGGAACGTGCTCTCTGATATAATCAATCGTCTCTGGGGAAGGCAGCAGTGAAGGCTATCAAGTACGTAGCAAGATGCGTTTTGGATAACTCCAGTCAAAAATTATCATCACTAAATGCATAGGAAAACGACTAGATTTTCATAACACGGGTCATTGTCCCTATTTCTCAGTGGGCAGCACTGAATCACTAGCCTTGCAGTCTGCATTTAAACTAGATATAAAACTGTTAGATGGGTGGGTTTCTTACCATGTGGATGGATGTACTGCATGGTATCGGCTGTGCGGGATCATGCCAATTTCATAGAATCGTTAGGGATTGGAAGGGACCTTGAAAGATTATCTAGTATGTGTAAGAGGTACAAACATGTGAAGGTACATGCTATGATGCTGGAGATCTTTAAAGGACATGTAGGGGTGGTGCTTAAGGACATAGTGTAGTGGTGACCTGGTAGTGCTGGGTTAGTGGTTGGATCTGATGATCGTAAAGGTCTCTTGCAGCCAAAGAGATTCTGTGGTTATGTGACCATTCAGTTTATGGAGCTTAAGGGAAGACACAGAGCTAAACAGATCCTGTAAATGTGTCTTTTTATGTTTTCTACTTTTATTCCCAGTGACCAGAAGGACATTCAAACACCCTAGTTTTGTTTTTACAGTAGTAGTCCTTTCTGTAAATAATGCACAGAAATGGAACACAATGACAGTGACACTTGAAATCATAAACAACTGTTTGACATCATCATGAGCTTGTATGTTCTGCTTCAGGCATGAAACTTCAGACAAATCGAAGAAGAGAGCCCAAATGACAGAAGAGGCTGCAAACTGCTACAAAAATTGATTTTTCAGAGGTATGTGACATAAGGCCTGATTTTCGGAGACATGCTTGAAGTGGGACACGTGATGAAAGATCTTGCTGAACTTTGCGTACAAAGGACCAGTTATGCAGCTAACGGGCTGTGCAGATAGACTGTGTGATTTCCTCACATGCAGGATTGCTGTGCATCCGTTGTGGCTACAACTCAGATGAACACTATCCAGGAAAATACAGCACTTTGTGTATGGCAGAGGCTCCAAAAGATTTTCCACCATGAATTGAATTTTAGCTTCTACCTTGTCTCCACAGGTAAGATCTGCCTTGAAAACCACATTAGATGCGGACTGTGGTAGACTGATCATCAAAGACTTGAAGTGACTCAGACACTTGATCTGAGGAGTAACTGATGGTAGTGATAGGTTGCCGTCCAATCCTTGGGCCAGAGAAGATGAGGATGATAGCGTAGTTTATTGGTGAATTTCATGGCTGTTTCTTGCCAACAGAGGAGTGCCGGGATGGGTTTTGACCAAGACCACAGTGGGGAACATGCTTCAGCCCCGGCCTGTCTCTGCTCTGGTTTTTTCTCATCCCTGGCTTCTTGTTCTGGTCTCCTAACCTTTCCAGACTTTTCTGTTTTCCATCTTGTAAGCTGTATATCCTAGACCCAGCTTCTCCTCCAAGTCCTTGATGCAGTCTCTCTCCAGAGCTAGTGGCATTACCTTGGTCATAGCCTTTTTTCTTCTCTTTTCTTGCAAGGTTCCTGGTCCTCAGATACTTTCCCCATGACCTTTTATCTTTGTGCCCAGGCTTGTTTCTTCTGTCTTTGAAGTGGGCACCTCCTTCTTTATGCAGCCTAAGCACCAGGCAGGGGAGTGTTGAAAGGCCAGGAGAGACAGATACCACGGCCTCCATTTCTGCACTGAGGGCCACTCTGGCAACCAGCAGCAAGATGTGGTGACAGTGAAGAAAGACTTGCAACCCTGAGCCAGATCCAGCCCACAGGGATAAAGGCTCTGCAGTTTGTTTTGTGTGTTAGGGCTTGTGTGAGGGTGAAGCACGCTTAAAGCAGCTGAGACCCTAGAGAAATTTGGCAGCTACAGTCAGGCAAGATGAAGATAAAACCACCATGAGGAGAGGAATAAAGGCTTGGATAATGTGTGGTCAACAAGGCATTGAGCTATGCATTGAATAAATGGTGGAGAACAGAACACTGAACAGCTGCTCACTTGCTGGCCACTATCCTTTCCCATACAAGGAAAGACACAAGGGTCTGTGGCTGCTGGGGGAGAGTGTTTCCACAGTGACTGGAGGATGTCTCAGCAAACTGGCTCAAGGACAAGTCAGAGGAAGAAGTTAGTGCCCATGTAGCCTAAAACAGGAGGTGTGAGTGCTCTTTTATCATACCATTAACAAAGTCCAGAGGCTTCTTTTGTAGCCTCTAAACTAGAAATTTCACAGCCCACTTTCCTCCTGGTGTTCCCAGGTGTATCCCGCCTTGCAGCCTGGTGTTTCTTTAGCTCACTTCTGTGTGTGTGTGTGTGTGTGTGCAGGCACAGCATTGCACAAAGGAACACCTCAGCCACACCCACGAGCCAATAGCTGGGACAGACGAGAAGGCAGATGTGTAAGACATTGCAGCATGAAATGCTACTGAGAGGCAAGCAGCTGTGCACTGATCTACCGTCTTTTTCCAGATGGTTGCAGTGAGCAGCATCCTGCAGGGAGCATTATAATGGTCCTGAGCTGACAAAGGCTGAGTAAGTGTAATAATATCTGCGACCTGAAAGAAAGGATTGTACAATTCCTGCCAAGAACAGATGGCAAGATAGTGTTCTTAGCCACAACTGACACTGGCCCACTAGTATGAGCCACAGATCTTTATTGCAAACGTATCTTATGAGAATTGATGCCATCCCTTAACCAGAAAGCCTTGACTGTTCCTCTAGTTAATTCCTCCAGCCAATCGATATGACCGGGCAGTGTCTGGTATAAGGCTTAGCCACATAAGCAGCTCCTAGATTCCTATCTTGTGAAGATGCTGGCTCGTATCGTGCATTACATCAGCCCGCTCAGATTAGGCAGAGAAAGGGGCTTTATTCAGGCTGCCTGTCAGCAGTGCCTCACGTAGATGCTGTGACTCTTAAAGGATCAAAGGACTGATGAGTGATCCAGATCAAAGTTGTCACGGCATCAAAAGACATACTTGTTGCACAAAAATTAGGCAGATCCTCTATTGAAAGGACCTACCTGGGCCACAGCAGCTGCTTGTCTTCAACGTATTAACAAACTGTGACTTTGTTTTTACATGAGGGTCCCCTTTGCTAAATCACAGGAGTTCAGTGTCTTGATGACCTGAGAATAGGCACTTGGCTAATACTGCAAATCAGCTGAAGGGCAACTTGATCAGGAACTACATCTGCTTGCAGCCGTGGAACTGTACCCGTAATCTAGACACAGAAAACTGTTGTAGCACAGATTAGACAACTAGAGCAAACTTAGCTCCTCATTAGCCTTCACTGCAGTCTGAGCCATGTCTTTAAATATGTGGTAATATGTTAGAATTGAAAAATATTCTTCAGGATGAGTGTTAAGGGGTAGCCATTAGAGTATACTGGCCAATGCACTTTACAGTAACACCTTTGTCCTAAACTAGACAAGTACTTGCCAGCTATAATGAAATCACACCAGTGTTTTATTTTTCTTTGATCCTAGTTTTCCTTTTTGTTATATGTGCACTCTCTTTTCCCATGAGAACTTCCATATTTATATTTGCTTCAGAAAGCTGTTGCTCTCCAGCCTACCATGCATAACACCAAGCCTGTGAAATTGGGCTTGCCCTTGACCATTCACCCTGAAGCCAGTAAAGAAAGAGATGGGAAAGTTGTGGAACGAAGGGAAGGAGTATTTTTTAAAGAGATATGCCAGAGTTGCTTTAAAAAACAGCCCTTAACCAATATTTATAAGGGGTGGTCAGGACATGCAGGTACACACCGAAATGGAGTTGAGGAAAGCAATCCTCACCAAGGGTAAGATAGGAAACCCATGTGGAGGGAATGCCAGACCCAGGCTGTGTCAGTGGGCAACACCTTGAGGTGTAGGGACAGACAAGGTAACTGTGGGGCACTCTGAACCTGCCCCTATAAATGTGCCCCAGACATCCTCCAAGCATGACCCGGAATTACAGCACATGCTAGAAAAACCCTGGTAGCCTCAGGGAGAGCCGAGGGCTCATGTCTGGTTTAAAGGTCAACTCTGGGTGCCTGGAGCAATGCCAGGCAGAGTGTCTACCTCCTTCAGGCAGCACTTGTTCCTCACTCAGCTCTTCTGTGCTCCACCAAACTTGCCCACTCAGCACAAGCAATCTTTTGTAACATCAGCTGGTATTTATTTCCAAACTCCACAAATTAAAAGCAAAAGCAGCCTCTGAAATGCCAACTGCACTTTTAAAAGGGATGTTTTTCCCTCTTCCATCTTCACTGTTTTTCATCTTGACTGATGTACATTTATACAGATTGTCAGGGCTGGGGGTTGCCATTGCTGCTGTTTCCTTTTCAAGCAGACTAAAACTTTATCCTTGCAGATCAGGAGTAAACTCAAACACTTTCTGTGCCACCAGAGTCTGAACCCACCACTGAGGCGGCAGGCAGGGTGTTCACCTTCCACTTTCATTGGCTCCATCATTGCTAAAAACCCAGGTTCTTCTCTTTGATGGTTTACACTCTGGTTTCCAAAGAGTCACAAGCAATAGGGTTGCAAACACCAGCGGGGATAGAAAGACTCCACACATACCAGCTGAACAATAACACAGTGGCATTCACTCAGAAAATGAACTATAATACATCTAGGGAAAAGCCAGCTGAAAGGCAGATGTTCAAGGGGATGAGAAACATAGAAAGTCAGAGCTCTGGAGGAGAGACGGAGGTAACAGAAAGCAGAGGATGCACTTTGCAGGGCAACGTGGAAGGAGGTGCTCAGGGTGATTCTGTCCTGACAGTATGTGACACCGTGGGCAGACAGAGCGATGTCTGTGCCCAGTTGCTCCTGCGTGACACTAGAGCATAAAGCATGAAGCAGAGTGCTGTACTCCCCTAGCTGGAGCCAGGCTACAGTTTGCTTTCCTCTGACGATTTTCAGCACTATACACAAGCATTTCAGCAGTCCATGTAATCATGTCTTCACCCAGCTGCCTTCCCACCTACCCACTGCCTCTGTGCCATGCTACATCTAAGGCCTAAACAAAAGTGCCTCAACCAGACCAGTCCTTGAATCATCCCGGTCTGCAGAAGATCCTTGTATTGCAACAAGAGAGATCCAGTCCAACATGTAACCAGGAGGTGCCAGTTCTACATGTGGGTGTGCCACAGCATGGTTGCAGGCATCAAAAGGAGTTACCCATCTACGCAGCTGCAGATGGAATGACCATTGATCAAAGTTTAAGAGTTATAGCCTATAGTGCTATAACATTAGGGTTAACCTTTCAGTTTCTCTCTCGTGCTTCTCAGAAATGCAGGAAAGCACACTTCAAAGGGGCATCGATTCCAGTGGGACACAGAGATTGTGCTCAGGAGGTGGGCTGGGGCAGGACTTACTTTAGCAGTGGGTCTGGCACATCGTATTTCAAGTGTATTTGGGAGCAAAGACATGAACCATTCCTCAGGATCAGTTTTGCACTTCATCCTTCTCAAATGGAGCAAAAAGAACTTTGTCCCAAACAAGCAGGTGTCTTCTTCTGTTGCCTCTTTCTTTCTGCTGCCCAACAAAGAAGCCCAAACTATGTGCAGGAGTTCTGCTGAGAAGCATTTGCATGCTTCTCTTGGATAACTGAACACATTTGAATCTTCTGGTGAAATCAGCTCACTGTTGAGCCTCTCTGACAGCTGTGGAAGTGAATCCCAGCTTCAAGGAGCTGTTGGCAGGCTCTCTTTGCATCCTTCCATGCATCCAGGCTCCATGCAGCAGTTTCCCAGGTTCACCTTACCTCAGTCAATAACATCATTCTTGTGACATGACAGCAAAAAGAAAAGGAAAAGCTCTTCTACAAGATCACTCAAATGCAAACTCTGTCTCCCTCTTGCACCCAAAATGTAGTGTAAAAGGAATAATGGTTTTACACTGAGAGTCTTTTCATTGAGCCTGTGCCAGAAGTTCAGCATAAGTCTCGTTCTCCTTAGTCTGCCGTCGCTGGTTCCCTTTATTCATGGGTGAGGTTCTCATGTGACACAAGCAGATGCTGTCCAGGTATCTGGATGTCTTCCCCAGCATTTTTACTTGCAAGGGCTTTACAACAGCTTCTCTAACAGTTCTTAATATACTGGAGGTCTGAACCTCTTCCGTGCATTTCCTCCTCATGGTGTTGGCATTCCTAAAGCTGCACCCCTGTTCAGAGAGCTCTTACTCATTTCAAAGAAGTTTTTGAATAATTTCCAATCTCCTTTTAAAAGCAGAACACACAGAAAATGGTATGTATAAACATGGTTTAAGGCAGCTGATGTAGCTACCTTTGATCTCATCTTTTTTTACCTTTTCCTAGAGGAGTCTGGATCATCATGACTTCCTGGTGGACGTCTTCTGACATGTTTCATTTTTTAGGGGCTATAACTTCTTCTTTTTTTGACAAAGGTGGGCTCCATGATTTTCAAATTTATTTTGATTTGCAGACATCTCTCCTGTAATGCTGAGATAAAGAGTCCAAGCCTACCAAAGGCTCATTAGTCTTCACTGCCTTTTATAAACTCCTTCGAAGCGGTCCTCTGGTGTCCAGGAAAGCCCTGGACTCAACTCTGTTCTGAACAAATCTGAAGAAGGCTCCGTGTTGATAAACATTCAGGCCCAAGACATTTGAAGAAACAATGTCCTCTTTCTTGTTCCCACCATGGTGAGCGTATGTCCGGCTGTGTGGGGGTCTGAGCATCCCATGGCCCAGATTCCTTTCCTGACTTGCAATTGTTTTGCTGTGTGACCTATCTTCGTCATCGCTCCCCATAGCCCTGATTGCTGTCACTCTTCAGGCCTGGGAAAGGCACTTAACCTCTCTGAGGTTCAGTTGTGACCTCTGCAAATAAAAAAATTGCTTCAGAGCCTGACATGAGGGAGCATTCGGGAAACGGGCTGCTTTCACTCATTAATGAGAGCTCAAAGGAGTTGAAGTGGATGAAGAAATAATGCAGGGTCTCAGCAATCCTTCCTGTTGTTCGAGTCGTGCCAGCCTGCCCAGAAGTGGTGTCCTGCTGCCTGGCGTGCCTGTCTTCTGGTCCTCAACGAAGAGCCTAACAGAGCCACACATCTCCCCACCACTCTGCAGCTGTCAGGGCCCCAGGTGGTGGACAACAGCTCAGGAGGCATTTTGACTTCTCTCCCTGAAATCTCTAACTGCTCCAGTGTTGGTAGGGAAAATATCAAACATTTTCACATGTTTTCATTTGTCCTGAGGCTTCACTGGGTGAGCCAAGTCCTCCCCAACCCTCGTGGTGGAAAATAGCACTCTGCTGAAGAGCCCAGCCCTTCTGGTGCGTTGGTTCATCACATGAGGGAAACCCCAGTTGCCAACTCTAAACATTTCTGAATTCCTGCATTAAATCCTTCCCTGCTGCAAAGGCAGGGTTTTGTCTCAGGACCACAGCACATTACTGCAGGTTTCATCTTAAAATGTGTCTTTCCTCCTAGTAACCCTTGATGTTATCTGAGACTCATCTCTCAAGCCACACAAGGGAGGCAGATTTACGTGTCATGGTTTTGAACACTGGGTTAATAACAGCTCATCCCTCTCCAAGGAGTGGACTACGTGCAAACAGCAATTACCCTAAAATCATTTTCTATGAATAGTTTCAATTTCTGCATTTCATTGTGTCACGTCCAGACATGCTTCTGCTTCCTCACTGAAGCCTGAGATAAATCAGCAGAGGGAGGGGAAGCAAGTGTTTAATTTTAGCTCTTGAGTACATTTTGAAACTACACACAAGTGCTTTTATTGTGATTCCTTATACAGAGGCTATTATTATTTCTTCATTGGCTAGGAAGTTTTCTTCAGTGTGAATATATGGTGGCACCTGACGTGGAAGATTTCCTGAAGATCAATCCACAGCAATTTGTTAACACGGTCACACTCTTTTAATCCCCCTCACGTTTGAAGTATTCATCTATATCACACCATCAAGGAACTCTCAGTTTCTTCCTAATGACCACTTACGATGATTTATACTTTTTCTGGATGCCAAAAGATGACTGCACAATATATTCAATATGTTTTCTGGTAATTCCACTTCTGAAACTGTAGGTGAATGAGACCACTGAATCGGTGAGAGTGCCAGCACACCTTTTGCTGTACAAGCAAAATTAAAACTAACAATAATTGTTTTAAGTGCCCATTGAGCCATAAAACATCAGAACGAGCGTGAAATCTCGACTAGAGAATTCAGTTTTCTGGGCACACAGAGGTGCTGCTGCTGGACAAGTCACCATCACATCTATGCAGCTCCTCTCTTTCTATGGTCTGTTACTACTTCGTTATTCACCTTCAAGTGACTATCAAGGAACCAGTCAAGCCCATCATGAGTGTTAATATTGTATTAGATGAAAGGTATCCACAGAGGGGCAACCTTCATGAGAAAAACACTATCAAAAGCAGAGTTCCACAACAAATGGATTTTCTTCTCACTTGAAATGCAGTGGAAGTGTTGCATTAGCAAATAATCCCCTGACGTATAAAGATGAACCTCTTAGCACCAAGAGGTAGAAGAAAAAATAAGGTGTAAAGCTACTTGAGGTAAATAAACTGTAACATTGCAGCTTGTGGATGAAATTAAATCTGAGGCTCGCAGGTTTTAAATTGTGGTGCTTCTAATAACAGCTACTGCTGGGAATTTTTTAAACTTATATTGCCTATTATATTTCAAAGACAGAACGAGTCAGCTTTCAGAGCATCTCATTGCAGCTTGCAATCCATATGCTCTGTGCTTTTTCCATCCTTGCCCTGAATTTCAATAGTGCCTTTGAAAGGATAATTAAAAGACAGGAATTAGCTGAGGGTGGGCAGTATGACCAGCAAACTCACCAAGAGGAAGGTCTTTAAAATTGCCAGATGGATGAGAAGCGGTGTGTAGGCACGATAGCGTTATTATTCTTTCCATTAGGCCATTTACTGCTCTTGATCTGTGACAGAGCTCCCGCTGATGTCAGATGGAGCCGTACGCATTGATCCAGAGGAAGAAAAGGCTCTTGCAGGAGGCATTTATTTTCTCACTCCCTGTGTGACAGGGAATTGATCAAAGCATAAATGCTTGGGCTGCGCTTCGGCACCGCAAACTCAAAGTCTGATCCAAAGGGGATCTTGGGCACACCCGGGATAGGAGATGTGATACTCAATGCTTGGGTGGCCACCTACCATCTATCTCTGACAGTTCAAGTGAGGCAACTGTGTTATCTGCACAGCATGTTTAGGAGTGGATTCAGGAGTGAATGCAGTGCCTACAGTTGGGCTGGCGAGCCCAAGGCACAGACTCGGGATTGCCCACAGGCAGGGTGGGTGGCAGCCATCAGTTTTAAGTGGCCTGTTCAGTTTTAAGTGTCTCCTTTCCCTGCCGGTACAGATGTGTACAGATGTGTACACTGTGTACAGCTCACAGTCCAGCACCTGGTGGGGCTATGAGATCTCTCCAAAAGGCGATGACACTGTCAATGGGGAAGGCTAACACCAGTGGACATCTTGCTTCCTGAGGTGAGGGTGTTTAAGCCACAGCTCCTCAGGACAGGCATCACCACAGTTGTCTGCAAACTGGGTCATTAATGCAAAGTTTGGAGGGCCAGAATGAAGAGAGATAAATTGATGGGCACTCAGGAGATCCTTGTTCCCAGGGTTCCCAGTTGACGTCTGCCACCCGTTACTTGCCTCAGAGAAAAGAAAGGTGACCCAGGGCACTACAGGCCAGGCAGTCTGACCTCTGTGCCTGGCAAGATTATGGAGCTGATACTCCTGGAAACTATGCTGAGGCACGTGGAAAATAAGGAGGTGATTTGTGACAGCCAGCACAGTTTCACTAAGGGCAGATCATGTCTGACAAACCTGGTGGCCTTCTGTGACAGGTTTACAGCACTGGTGGATAAGGGTAGAGCAACTGATACCATCTACTTGGTCTTGTGTAAGGCATTCAATGCTGTGGTGCATGACATCCTTGTCTTTGAAAGAGAGAGACAAGGAATTGACAGATGGGTCACTCAGTGAAAAGGGAATTGGCTGGATGGTTGCACTCAAAGATGTTGTGGTCGATGGCTCGATGTCCAACTGGAGATGGACTATGCGTGGTGTTCCTCAGGGGTCTGGTTTGGGCCCTGTACTGTTTAACATCTTTGTTGGCAACACAGACAGTGGCACTGAGTGCACCCTCGGCAGGTTTGCCAAGGACACCAAGACGTGTGTTGTGGTTGACACACTGGAGGGAAGGGAGGCTGTTAGAAGGGCCTTGACAACTGGGCCTGAACCAACTGCATGAGGTCCAAATGCAAAGTCCTGCATCTGGGCTGGGGTAACCTCTAACACAAATATAGACTGGATGGTGAATAGATTTGAGAGCAGCCCGGAGGAGAAGGACTTGGAGGTGTTGGCGGATGAGAAGCTCAGCATGAGATGACAATGTGTGGGTGCAGCCCAGAAGGTCAGTAGTACTCTGGGCTGTACCAAAAGGAGTGACTCTTGGGTGATTGTCCTCATCTACTCTGCTTTTGTGAGGCCTCACCTGGAGTATTGTGTCCAGTTCTGGAATCCCCAATACAAGAAGGATATATAATTGTTGGAGCAAGTCCAGGGGAGGGCCACAAGGATGATCAGAGAGCTGAAGCACCTCTCCTATGAAGACTGGCCCATGGAATTTGGGCTGTTCAGCCTAAAGAGGAGAAAACTTGAGGAGGACCATATAGCAGACTTCCAGTACATGAAGAGGGCCTACAGGGAAGATGGAGAGGGATGTTTTACAAGGGGTCTGGTGACAGGACAAGGGTAGTGGTTTAAAATTGAAAAAGAATAGCTTTAGAATAGATCTTAGGAAGAAATTCCTTGCTATGAGGGAAGCGAGACACTGGAACAGGTTGCCCAGAGAAGTTGTGGATGCCCTCTCCCTGAAAGTGTTCAAGGGATGGGCCTCTGAGCAACCTGGTCTAATGAGTGGTGACCCTGCTTATGACAGGGGGCTTGGAATTAGATGATCTCTGGTGTCCCTTCCAACCTAAACCATTCTGTGATTTTATGAATCTGTGCTTCTGGGACATACAGCTGGCTGAAGGTGCTGAGGTGAGGATAGGAGTGCTCAGGATCTGGATCTGGCCCTCAGAGGGTTTTGAGGGCAAGAACTTTGATGCCCACCAAGGAGATGCTACAGCAGCCAGCGATGCTGAGAAGAAGAGGCTCCCTACACTGGCTTTGGGATGCAGCAGGAAGGACCATAAGTGCCTGTTGCACAGACCACATGACACAAACCGTATCAGATATCCAGAGCCCTGTAAGGACCATGAACTGAAAACCTGGCAATACACAAGGCTGGATGTGACCTAACCTGTGGGGCAGGGGCACTGCTCAGTGGCACCGCATCTCCCTCGTCCCACGGTGACCTTTGCGCTCCAAAGATTTTCAGACCAGTAAACCCCGCTTAGCCCCTGTGGCCCCTGAGTCACGTCTGATTTATACGCGTCCCCCACAAGTATAACAGTTGTTTATTCCTGTCATATATTTAAATGCAGTAACATTCCATACTTGGAGGGGAGCTTGGAGGGAGGGTAATGACTTACACATGTACTCTGCTGCGCTGGACCTTTTCCAGTGTCATAAATAAAAGGGAAAGCAAGATTTTACAGCTCAGCCATTAATGAGAACAATCCACTATCACATATGGAAAAATACTTCAGTCAGTAAAAGCTGACACAACACTGATGGCATTTAGCTGTCCAGAATGAATCATCTTCATGGAATAAATTCCAAAAGAAAATATTGGAGCTTTAGTTGATTTGTAACCCCAGAGTAGGCAGCTGTGGATGAATGTGTGCACTGGTGTGCTCCAAAACAGGCTAGAAACGATGCCATTAAGCTGTGGGCACTGGACAGGCCTACTCTGCCAAGGTGCAGGTTTGCATTGCCTGCAGGTGCCTTTTCTTCCTCCTCTCCATACTTCTGCTTCACAGAAAAACGGAGTAAGCAGTGCACGGGAGTCAGCGCTGCTTTAAGGAAGAACTTCACTCCTCTTCCCAGCATAAAACCTTCAGGATCCTCAGGAAAACAAGCATGTTGGATGTAAAAATTCTCAAAGTCAAAAATGAAGATTCGACAGCTGTCCAGCTCCCAGGCTTGGGTTGAATCAGTGTCTCTATCCCCCGCTGCCAGAGAGTAAAGCATCATCTTTTTTTCATGTTTTTGCTGCTAACATAAACATTCTTCAATCTCTCATATAAAACATCGCTCTTGTTTACAGACCACACTCTGCAGGACAGTGGTTATCTTCACTTACAGTCTTACAAAGCACCAAACCTGCTCTCACTGCTCTTGGGTGCCTAAGACTGTGCAGATGGGACACTTCAGTCGCACCAGAGGAAGTTTCGGTTAGACATTATGAAAAACTTCTTGATGAAAGGGTCATCAGTTGTTGGTTGGAATGGGTGGTTGATCCCCAAATTTGTTTAAAAGTCGTGTAGATATGGAGCTTAGGGACACTGACTCTATGACTTGGTCTGGGTGATCCTGCTGTGGCAGGGGGATTGGACTAGATGATCTTTCGAGGTCCCTTCCAATCCCTAATGATTCTATGATTCTACGACATGATTTAGCAGTGGGCTTGTAACAGTTGGGTTAATGGTTGAACTCAATGGTCTTGAAGTTCCTTTCCAACCTGAACAATGATTCTATTTGATGTAGGCTCCCTCCGTGGAGATATATGAGTCTAGGGGGTGGCTTAGGTCTGAATCACCCCCCAAAGTGCCTGGATTTTCTCACAAACAGGGGCAACTAGGTTCCAAATGTAAGCACCTCTGTAACATGCCTGATGTTAGGTGGGGAGATTCTGCCTGCCAGCACCTCTGTGGGATCTAAGTGCCTAAACACCTGCCTGGATCCCAGCGCTTTGGCCTTCCCTAATAATGTGGTTAAGCTTTGAGCCTGCCTGTGCATGCGAGACTGTTGGTAGAATAAGCTCTCCCAGTCATCGATCCTTGCTGTAGCTAATCATTGGCATTGCTTGCACGGATTTGCCCGTGCCTTGGGAGAATCAAAGGACAAGTTTTGCATAAACATATTAAACGAACCATCATCAGTCAACTGCTGATCTTCGTCAGCATTCAGCGCACACTTCAAACATCTTTCAAGTTGTGCCACCCCGAACCACTGTGCTGCTTTGAGCGTGGTAGCTTGCATCACCGTGAGCATGTGCAAAGTCTGAGCCTGAGACCAAGTTACTCCTGGGACTCAGCCTTTTCTGAGTAATTTATTCTTAAAGGATATTTTCTGTCTTTAAACCATAAAAGAGAACAAATCGCCACGTTTGAGGAAGCTGCATACTGTGCAACGCATGTACTAGTAGTAAACAACTAGTAGCTTTTAAAAGCTGAATTCTTGGCCAGGCTTCCACAAGGAGCTGATTTTGCCCACGGTGAGCACTGATCTTCGACCTGCAGCAAACAGCAAAGCAAGCAGTGTGTTTGTTGCCACTGTGAAGTGCATTGTGGTGATACCTTGGGACCCCAGGTCTGAATCCCATTGAGCCTGAAGAACAAGTGAATTCAGCTGTCCATGTTCTCTGGTAACGGGAGAGTTTTGTTCACCAAATAGCAGGAAAATGCAGAAAATAGGGATAGAGTAGGAGAGTCTGCTGGGAGCTTTGAGCTTTATGCAGCACAAAAGCAATTCCCAGATATGAGGTGACCTTGAAAGCCATTCAGCTCATTTTCACACAGCTAATTAGCCCAACTGGCTCCTGCACATAGGAAGGAGCTCTTGCCTGTTTGTGTCCAGTCTGCACCTTGGATAAAACAACAGGAAATATCAGCTCTGTGCCTAACACCTAGGTGCATGAGGAGGAGCATCACTGTGGAAAAAGGGAAGTGGCACAGATATTTCTGCATGGTGAGCATCCATCTCAGCTTTGGTGCTGACACCAGCAGATGAGGATAAGGGCTGTCCTGTCATGGACAGACAGCCATGGGCTCTCAAACAGCTGCTGTTGTGAGTAGTCACTGTCTGTGCAGGAGAAGCACAGAGAAAAGGCAAGCTGAGCATTGATGAGCTGCCACAATAAGCATGGGACTAGTAGTATCTCTGAAATGCCACAGAGGTGACCAAGCAGGAACAGAGAGGGTAGGTGTATAGACTAAATAGGTGGTGGTATGGGTCAGGCCACCTGATTCAGTTCAAACTTGTCTGAACGCAACCCACAGCACTGCTGCCTAGTGAACCCGATGCGTTAGTGGGGACTGGCATGATCTCAGCCTCAACACAAAAACAGCACCCCAAAACTTTCCAAAGAGCTGCTTGTGTTAAACAGGGAGCTGCAGTGACTTCCTAGCCCTGCCACACAGAATCATTACACTGACAGTGGGAATTTCATTTGCACAGGGGCTGTAGAATATTTTAGAAGTCTCAAGCCTCTTGGTTTCTGTTCCCTTCACAGCTCTGTTCTACAGTAGCCTTATTAAGAATTATAAGCCAATACATTTGCTTGGATATATAATTATACTCTATGAGATTTCCATATAGGGCCATATTATTGATTAAGTTAAAAAATAAGAACTTTCTATAGCCTCATCTCTATACATTATGCCAGGCTTCAGGTTTATTTTGGACACTGCCAGCAGGAAACTTGTGGAATAGAAAACCACACTGTTGAAAAGATTCCTGAGATTTGCATCCAAATCATATTGGACTTTTGAGAGATCCAAGCACTTGGCGTCTCTTTGTTCCTTATCAGCATGTAGTAGGAAGGAATAAATTAGCTTCCCAGAAACTGCCTGGTGGTTCTCATACCATCAATGCTTGTAAATGTCAAGCAAATCAGTCCCCATATTCCCGAGGAGTCGCTGCCTGTGAACCAGGCTGATAGACACCCTTAGGGTGGCTGGGGTTTGACAGGAACACATCAGCATGCACCCCGACATTCCCCTCACAGATGTTGCCTGGCTAATTCACGGGGCAACTTCTACCCCTCCCTAACTTGCACGATTTGTTAGGTGCCGGAATGCTTTCCTTCTTTGATTGGGAGTGCAAGCTCTGGGAGGGAAAGACAGTATTGCCTTTGTCTTTGTGCAGCACCACACGCGAGAATAGGACTTGATAGGTAATTAGAATAATGACAGTAACGGCCGAGCAAGCAGAGTGAACTCTTGACTGCAACCGCAGAGGATCGCCCGCCTTGGCTATCAAGAGGGTGCTGCAGAATCAAGGTGCAGGTGATCAGCAATCTAACAACGGTGCACTGCACATGGCTTCCATCCCTGTGACAGCTAAGCACGCAGCATGTCCTTTATGAATCCTGGAACAGCCACAAAGATCTCTTTCAGACCACTCGGATAAGCAGAGGTGTCTTGGAGTGCCAGGAATATTGTCTTTCCTCTGGCCAAGTGGTGAGTGGGGTGATATGAGGGACTGCCTCGGGGCCTTTGATCTGTAATTCCTTAAATATCATTTATAGCTCCTCACCAGCGAGAGCTTCTGTCACAGAGCCAAGGGGGCAGTTCCTGTGATGTCTGTGATGGCATTTGCTGGTTCTCGTGGGATAAGCACTTTGAATCTTTTCGCGTGTCTGGAGAGTCGGGGAGGAGAAGAACTGCTCTCTGTCAGACAGAGAGGACTGCATGCAAGGGCAGATAACCTTTTAACTCAGTGGATAGGTGAGGGGAGGGCAGTAGATGTGGTCTACCTTGACTTCAGCAAAGCTTTCTACACCAGCTCCCATTACATTCCCACAGAAGAAGGAGCATGAAGTCATCATGGAAGACAGGATGGTGAAGTCAGTTGAGAACCAGTTAAAGAACAGAACTCAGAGTTGTGGTCAGTGAGGCAGAGTTCTGTTGGAGGGCTGTGTCTGGTGGTGTTCCTCTGGGGTCAGTACTGGGCCAGTCCTATCCAATATATTCATTGACAACCTGGGTGAGGTGGCAGAGGTAACAGCAGGTTTGCTGACGCACAAAGCTGGGAGGAGTGGCTGGCATGCCAAGAGGGATGTGCTGCCATGCAGTGTGACCTGGACACGCTGGAGAGTTGGGAAGAGAAACTCGATGAGGTTCAGCAAGGGTGAGTGTAGAGTACTGCACCTGAGGAGAAGCAACCCCATGCATCAGTACAGGCTGGGGACTGACCTGCTTGAGAGCAGATCTGGGGAAGAGGACCTGGGGGTGCTGGTGGACTACATGAACCAGTAGTGTGCTCTTGTGTCCAAGAAGGCCAGCGGTCTCTTGGGGTTCATTGAGAAGAAAGTGGCCAGTAGGTCCATTGAGGTTCTCCTTCTCCTCTACTCTGGCCTAGTTAGGCTGCATCTGGAATTTGGTGTCCAGTTCTGGGCTCCCCTGTTCAAGAGGGACAGAGGGCTAGTGGAGAGAGTCCAGTACAGAGCCACTAAGATGATGGAGCATCTTCCTTATGAGGAGAGGCTGAGAGTGCTAGGGCTGTTTAGCCTGGAGAGTAAGAGATTGAGGAAGGGATCTCATAAGTGCTTGTAAGTGTCTAAAGGGTGAGTGTCAGGATGACAGGACCAGGCACTTCTCAGTGGTGCCCAGTGATAAGATGAGAGGCAATGGGCATAAATTGGAACACAGGAGATTCAATCTGAACATAAGGAGAAACTTCTTCACGAGTGAAGGCAACAAAGCACTGGAACGGGCTGCCCAGAGAGGTTTCAGACTCTTTGTCTCTGGAGATATTCAAAACCCATCTGGACATGTTCCTGTGTTCCAACAGGAGCGTTATGAAGCTCAGCATGAGAAATGCAAAGCCCTGCCCCTGGTAGGGAATAACCCTGTGCACTAGTGGAGACTGGGTGCTACCAACTGGAAAGCAGTTCTGCAGAAGGTTCTGGTGGACAGAGAGATCACCATGGGACAGCAGCACGCCATAGCAGCAGAGTTGATCAGCATCACCCTGGGCTGACTGAGCAGAAGTACAGACAACCCTCTTCCTCTTTGCAGCTTGGGCTCTGTGTCATGTTATCAGCCCCACTGTCCATGAGCCAGGCTGCCACGCACAAGCGTGTTGTAATTTACACCACCCATTAGATGCTACTCTGTGTGTGGCAATTCCCTTTCAGCTTCACCAGGTGTGAGCTCAGCTTGGGCTAGGATATTTCTTTAACCCATCGCAGTGGGTAACAAGGAGAGGGAACTGTGCAGCAGACTGTGCTCGCTCAGCCTGCAGATTCCTTCTGCACGATCTAAGTTTGGTCACAGAGCTCTTAAATAAGCTCTTCAACTTTCCATTCCCTTTTTGGGCTGTATTAACCCAGAGGCTGAGCAGATAACTACCTGGCTCCTCTCCTCAGTGGGGGATGTTCTGAAACTTACAAGCTTGGGTCTTCAAATACACAGCCCTGGTGTGGAGACCAGGCCTTTCTGCATCTAATATAGGGAATTTGTGCCTGTTGCTCACGTGTGAGTTAGGGAAAAACACCTCTATTCACATCTGCCACCAGTGGGATGTCACAAAAAATATCAGACTAATGAGGCACTTCCTAATGAAATGCAGTCGAGACTTTTGTTGCAGTCAAGTCAGTCTCCATTTTGACAATTCCCTGTGGTCTGAATACACTTGTGATTGTTGTAGGCATGAACATGGTCACTGGCTCCAAACACTGCTGTCCATTTGCATATCCCAGCTTGGAGGCATTCAGTCATAAACCCTGGCTCTGCTGGGACACTGCAAATGGGAGTTACCGAGTTCTCACGTGCAGATGCGGGGACGTGGAAAGCATTCAGAACCACTGGGGTATGCTCGCACGCTTTGTGGGCACGCTAACGGGTGAAAGGAGGACAAACTAGACTGGCACTATGATTCATCACAGTTGCATTTGGTAGAGTATAGGAGGCCTTCACAGCTCACCTCAGGGCGTGAGTGAGGAAGTCATTAACTGTAGCACACGTGGTAACGTCCAGTCTGGTCAGTTTAAGCACTCAGGTCGTACCCAGCAGTGAGGCACGCGGTTTAATCTGCTCAGATGTACACTGTGGACTCCTACAGCTGAGCACTTGAGTGGATTCATAGAGGAGAGCAATAACCTTGTTTTCAGGTGCACCTGCCTTTCGACTAAGAGAAATGCGTGAAATCAGTCAGGGCAATCCATTCCTCAAAGTGCCCGTTCACTGTCAAGCATAACTAGGTCCAGATGGGTGACCCACCTAGTAACAGATTTCATTAGGAGATAAGAGAGATTAATAATACCCTAGTCCCTCAAAAATCACAGAATTGTTTAGATTGGGGGAAAAAACTCATCAGGTCCAACCATTAGCCAAACTGTACCAAGCCCACTGTTAAACCCTGTCCTTGTGCTCCCTACCAACACGACTTTTGAACATGTCCTGGAATGGCGACTCAACTACCTACCTGGGCAGCCTGTTTTCGATCGTTAATGATGCTTAATCATGTAGTGTCAGCCCCTAAAGGATTCCAGCAGGTGGTCCTGTGTCCCAGAATGGTCGTCTACAGGTAGGCATTTCTCTGGCTTGCCTTTGTTGGGGATCTTCTCTCTCTGTTGAGTCCAGAGAGGCTTTCGTGGGTGCCTGCAATAACAGCACAAACTAAGGCCCTGAAGAATTCATGCTGCTTCCCAGCCACTGCCAATCCAAACTGGAGCAGACAGGATGGCTTTGTCAGCCACTCAGTCTTAACTCGTGTAAGGCATGTGACCCAGCAAGAGGAGTGAAGAACCAGAAAAGGTCAAGATTATAGCAGGAGTGATTGGAGAAGCACTTTAGCAGCTGATGACCCACTCCTCTAGACTATTTGCTGCACAAGTAGCCCTTATTGAAGGAGTTAAGTGGTTTCTTCAGCTGTGTGTGCACAGAACAGAGTTTGCTGGATGGGATCCCTTCTCATAGAAAGATTTGCTCTTCTCAGCGGTTTGTTACGGCGTCCCCTTGAGTGCACATGACAACAGTAGAAGTGCCCAAGTGGTTCCCACTCTGAAGCCTTGCTTTCGTGGCGTGCCAAAAACGTTGCCTTTTCAGATGGGACGTTCCAAGGTTGATTGTAATCCAACCAGCCTGCTAAAGCAGGTTCACCTCAGCAGGATCATGTCCAGGCAGGTTTTGAGTATCTCTAGACAAGGACACTCCATAACCTCTTTGTGAAGCCTGCTCCAGTGTTCTGTCACCCTCAAAGTAAAGATGTTTTTTGGTGATGTTCATGTTATGTGTTCCAGTTTGTGCCTGTTGCGCCTGGACACCACTGAAAAGAGCTTGGCCTTTTAAAGATGATGGACAATGGTTTAGCAATAACATGTGCCAGCTTTCTCAGCACCCATGGATGCATCCTATCAGGCACCAAGGATTTTGAGTGCCTAGCTTGCCTAAATGATCCTGAACCAAGTCCTCCTCAGCCAAGGGAAAGTCTGCCTTTCTACAGACTTCCTTAACCTCTAGGGACTGGAATTGCCGTTGCCCTTGGCATCCCTTGCCCAGCCTTAATCCCGGGTGGGTCTTTGCCTCTCTCGTCATGTCCCTGAACACTCTAACAACGCTCCTATATTGCTCCCAAATGACCACCTTAATTCATGTTCAGCTTCCTCTACAGTCCTGTAAAGTATGTGTCACAAAGCAGGACGGCAAAGCCGGGATAAAATGAAGAGCCAGGATGAGCTGTCACATTTTATAAGCGTCGCTATGAACCCAAGACCAAACCTGAAATGGCAAGGAAATGAAAGCCTGGACATTTTCCAAATCCCTCTTGATAAGGCCGTGTGAAAGGCGTCGCTTCACCTGGCAGCATGAACTTCAAGGGGACATTGCATGCAGAGTGTCTTTCAGCACCTTACCCTTCCCATGGAAATCAGCAGTCACTCTAAAAAGGTTTAAAAGTGGCTTAAATGCTTCAAGCACCTAGAATACTTAATAAGGGTTTAAGTTAGCTTTAATGCTTACATTGTGCTACCTTAAGGGTTTAAGGCAGCTTAAAATACTTACGTGCCTTAAGAAGTTCCGGTAACAATCGCTTTGTCTGCACAAAGCCCAAATAATCAGGATTTATTTGGTGAAACACTTCAGGGAGATCTTCTAATCACCTCTTTTCTGAGGCTACTAAAGGTGTCTTCATCAAGGGTGACCTGGCAGCAGCTACTTACAGTTTTGCCTGTGTACCTGAGCGTCCACCGCTTCTGCCTGGCACCCAGCACCTCAGTATTTAAGGTTTGCCCCATCCAAGAATGAGCCCTGTGTAGGCCTGGGAAAAGCTCTTACCTCCCAGTTATTCCTGTTAGGGAGCTGCACTGGTTTCCCCATGCTGGTTTATTTGCTTTCAAAGGAAGGACTTTGAAAGGAGTGTAGTGTAGGGGAAAGGGACTTGGGGTTCCTGGTGGACAGCAGGATGACTATGAGCCAGCAATGTGCTCTTGTGGCCAAGAGGGCCAACAGCATCCTGGGGTGGATCAGAAGGGGGTGGTTAGCAGATCAAGAGAGGTTCTTCTCCCCCTCTACTCTGCACTGGTGAGACCACACCTGGAGTATTGTGTCCAGTTCTGGGCTCCTCAGTTCAAGAGGGATGTGGAGCTGCTGGAGAGAGTTCAGCGTAGGGCAACAAAGATGATAAGAGAGGTGGAGCACCTCCCTTATGAGGAGAGGTTGAGGGAGCTGGGTCTCTTTAGCTTGGAGGAAACTGAGGGGTGACCTCATTAATGTCTATAAATATTTGAGGGGTGGGTGTCAGGAGGATGGCACTGGGCTGTTCTCGGTGTCATCTAGTGATAGGACAAGGGGCAATGGTTGTAAGCTGGAACATAGGAGGTTCCACATCAACCTGAGAAGGAACTTCTTCACAGTGAGGGTGACGGAGCACTGGAACAGGCTGCCCAGGGGGGTTGTGGAGTCTCCTTCTCTGGAGATGTTCAAGACCCGACTGGACGGGTTCCTGTGTGACTTGGTCTAGATGATCCTGCTGTTGCAGGTGGATTGGACTAGATGATCTTTCGAGGTTCCTTCCAATCTGTAGTGATTCTATGAATCTATGATTCTATGACTTTTAACTCAACTCCATGGGCATGGATGAAACTGCACCATATGGAGTTTGGACTACTTTTGTTCTACCTTGGGGCAGCTCCACCTCAGTGACCACTTATTTCCTTGTGGCCAAAACTCATATCTGCTACGGCATCCCTCCCCTTCTGCTCCACTAGGCAGAAGCCATAAAGGCACCTTTTGCCACTGAGGTAGTTTTTTGTCATCTGGCTGGAGCATCTTTGGAGAAGGTCTTTTTCCCTTCCCTCTGAGAAGCCAGCTCTCCCCAGGAACTATTCCTACTGCCTGGGACTGCAGTCTGGACACAGACCTGGCCAGTCAGCTGTGGCTGAGCAGGGGGCTTGGACTAAATGACCTCCAGAGGACCCTTCCAACCATAACTATCCTGTGATACCATGATGTGTCCCACATGCCTCAACATCTGCTGCTCTGAGGATTTTGAAGTAATTACAGAGGACAGTCATTGCTAAAGCCTAGTTTTACTAGCTGGAAACAAAATTCCACAGTATCTGTTGGATAATGATTGCAGTTGGCCTGGAGAGAAGAGCAAACAGCACAGGACAGGAATGCTGTGGGTCCGGGAGGCGCAGCTCTGGGAGTAATCACTGGTAATCATCCCTGTGTGCATGCACTTATTTGGAGTGAGAAAGTCACTTCTTCCCCTCCTCTGACGTGTTCTCTCACTTGCTCATCCTGGAAATAGCTTTTCTGTAAAACACTAAGTGCAGCCCCACAGAGCAGGACCAGCTCTGGGCATGGGCAAGGTGGACAGGTACCCAGGGCGAATTGCTGCCCTGAAGCAGGGACGAGGGAAGAGTCTAGCTCAAGGTCTGTGACCTTGCTCTTTGCTTCACCCGTGCCGGAGTCCTGGAAACCAAACAGCTTCTGATGCTACTGAAGGAGAGGCTGGGATGTAGCAATGACCAGGGCACAGCCTCCCCAGGTAGCAGAGGTTGTTCTTCCCTGCTCCCATGTCCTATGGGCAGGCAGCCAGAGCAGTCTCAGCTCTCCACCCGTGCTCCTTCCTAGTGTTTTTTACCCTTGCCATGACACAAGACCCTGCATTCACCCCTGGCCTGGCCTCTGTCCCCAACCTTTGGGGCAGCAGCACTTGATTTTGCACATAGTGCTGCACAGTTTGATCTTGTACAGCCGTGGACGAAAATCAGGGGGCCAAATCCAGCTCTGAGGCGTGAACACTTTGCTCCCCGCAGCATTCCTCGGCAGCCTTGCTCCCCAGGGCCAGGCAAGGGCACATTCAGTGTGCTGAAATTCATTCATCAGAAGTTTGTTCTTCACCCTTGCTGGCGCAGACACAGGGGAACGGGAAACGCTTGGGTCGGCACAAACGATTTGCTGTTGCCTGCTTGGCTGCTGAAACAGCGCAGCCAGAAAGCTTCCCGTGGGATCAGCCGTGCATTCAGCGCGCCGGGAGCCTCCCGGTTTTGAGGATGAGGAAAGCATCCTTATGGGCAGCAGGACTTTGTGGAAGCACAACCGGTGTGCCCCAGCAAGGACGTGACTTGCTGTGTGTGGACACCTCGAGCAAGGGTTGGTCAATATCGCCAGAGGCAGAGGGAACTAATCCCTTGCGTTTGTGCTGAATTTGTTTTGCAAATGTTGTTGTGAGCAGGCTGCAAAGAAACGGCCCTTGGCTGGCTTTGCTCCAGCTCCTGGGACACATCCCGTTCCCCAGGCAGGCCACAAACGGCGAGTTACGTGGAAAGCATCAACATCACGAGCAGCCAGAGCACAAATTCCTCATGTTAGGTCTTCTGTAACTATGTCCCCTCGTGCCAAATGCACTGGGAGCTGCTTTTCTTCCGAGGGAAGGATTTGAACTGAAGGCGACCATCTCGGTGTGCAAACGGGATATTTACAAACTCCCCATATTTAGTGTGATCATTAGTTTTTAATACTGGTCATTAATGACAATCATTGTTATGAAGGTCTTCACCTTTTCTATTAGCACTTCAAATGTACCTACCACGCTCTTCCTGACCCTGCTTTAATGTAAGACCTGTGGAGGAGCAAGGAAGCGGTGAGAGCAGATGTGTTTCCTAATGTCCTTATTCTGTGCACTTTGACCTAAGAGACAGGCGTCCACGGTGGGGCCGGTGAGGTACGTTCAAGAAAATCCATCCACACTGAAGAGGAATGTGGAAATTCTTCTAGGGTTTATTTAACTCAGTGCAGACCTAAGAGGTTACTACCCATCCAGCAAAACTGGAGAGCTTAGCTCTTGTCCTTCAGAAAGGAACAAATGAGCGGGGCTTTGAGTGTCTCAGAAAATAATGACAAGAATGAAGGTCTCTAAATAACTTGTCGCCTCCAAATGTTGCTGCTGCTGCTGCTGCTGCGTTGCGCAAGCTGGGTTCCAGTTTCGCTTTGAATAGTGCCTTTCATGCAAATCACATCTCTGTGTGCTTCAAGGCTCTAATTAGAGCATTATGGCCAAGAGAAAAACGAAAATCAGGGCTATGAGCAGTATGGGTTTAGATAAGCTTTGAGTAAGATCCGAGAGGCAGCGAAGCGGAGAGCTAATGTCATCTCCCTGTAGGGGTCAAGAATTGAAGCGCGGGATGGGTGGGCCCAAAAGGAATGCCAGATGATTTAAAATAGCAGAAGGAGCTAATGTACAGGATGAGCTGCCATGGGGGAGAACACACGCAGCTGGTGGAACTAGATTTTTTTCTGTCTTCACATGAGTTATGAAAGGCAGGGACAAACACTCAGAGGTGAATACAGGGGACAGATTTGTGCAGACCTCTTACCTCAGGTGTTAGATGGGCTGCCTTCTGGAGAGTGCTATCCTTTGATTAGTTCTTGAACTAATTAGGAAAATAACAAGTGGCCTATACTCCCTGTGGTCAGTGTTCTGAATGTCATTAGCACCAGTGCACAGCCCATTAGCAGAGGACTTGCAACATCAAACCCTCCAAAGGCTTGCGGGTGAGTAGGATGAGATCTGGGAGCCTTTAGCAAGCACAGGAGAAGCTCTGAGCATCCCCAGGGGGGATAGATACTTAAGCCTGCGAGGATCGGACGGTACCGGAAGGACTTCACAGACCACCTCGGCAAGTTGAGCGTGCCGACTGATTTTTGCAAGCTTGCTTTTCCTATCACACCGGAGAGCGCTGGCGTGGCTTTGAGCTGCTTGGTGCTCGTAGTCCCAGGATGTGCTGTTTCCCAAGGGCCAACAAGAGAGAACTTGCAAACTGCTGATAGCCAGGCAACGAAAGCGAGAAGCAGTTTTTGGCTTCACAGCTTATTTTCTTATGAAGGTGATTTGGAGTTTCAGCCCCCCCCCAAATTTTCACACAGAACTACAGTCTGAGTCACGTCTACGTATTTACGAAGAAACAGATCCCCAAGGAGTTCATGGGTTTGTCATCCCACTGCTGAATCTCTGAGAACGATCTTTCCAGACCATAATGGGATACTGCGTGTGCTCATGGAGACGGAGCCTGTCCTGGGACACCTGTCCAGCCTGTCCAAAGGAGTGAATAAGAGTCATGTGTAAGTAACCCTCTGCCGGGGCTTGATGGGCAGAGGTGAGGGCTGGGCTCAAGTGTAAGGGCACCACTACAAACACTCTATCCTGAGCTCAGATCAGCAGCCTGGGAAAAATAGACCAAGCTGTCTGATCCTCAGTCATTCTCAAATCACCCTCAGACAGGGGGCAGATGAAAGGCACTTACCAAATTGGGAAGAAAGGACATTTGTGTTCAGTAGGGAAACAACATCATGACAGCAAATAGCTGCACGGTAACACTTCCACTTTCTCTTGCTTTGGGACAGAACTGCTTGGCAGCTTTCCCACTCCTGTGTAATCATCACTGGTGGTTTCAGAGTTAGACTTGCAGGACAGCCAGGATGTACACAGCTGCGAGCCCATGCTCTGCTCCAGGGCCCTTTCTGCTGGCTGCTCCTGCCAACATGCTCCAGGATTCCCTGTGCAGCTCAGATGCTGGAAGCGGCGTGGTTAGGTCAGGGGAGCCACTCCTCCCAGGCTCTCCTTAAACCTTCCCGCTGGCCCATGCTGGCACACCTCAGTGCCATCAACAAGTGCTCTGCATGCAGTGCCATCGGAGCAGCGTGTGCAAAATGAACACACTGCAGCTCTCGCCACTGGGCTTCTTGTGTCACCTGGCAGCCCTTTGGCCAGCAAAAGTGCCGGGGCTGCAGGGGAGCGCGCGGGTAAAATGCTTTCGCAGGAGTCTCATCCATCCGGTTTGCAGGGGCTTTCACTGGTGTTTTGAAATGGGAATTTACTTGGCTTCCTGCAGCGTGTGCCCTGCATCTCCTCTTGACTGCAGACAGTTACTCTTCTCACAAGTAACGAGTGATAGGACAAGAAGAAATGGCCTCAAGCTGTGCTGGGGGAGGTTTAGGTTAGACCTGCAGAAAAGCCTCTTCATTGAAAGGGTCATCAGGCACTGGAACAGGCGGTTGAGTCGCCATCCCTGGATGTGTTCAAAAGTCATGTCCATCTGGAGCTTAGGGACATGGCTTAGCAGTGGGCTTGGTACAGTCAGGGTAACCATTGGACTCGATGATCTTGAAGGTCCATCTAAACGATTCTGTGATGTTGGGCTTCTGCGTCACACACCTATGGACATAACCTCGTACAGAGCCAGAGTGGACGAAATCACCTGTTTGACTACAACGATCGAAGTCTGCAGTGTTCTGAAAAAGCAGCATGTCTTTTGAGATGCTTATACCCACTGCTCTTCGGTTTTGTCTGTTGTCACTTCTTTTCCCTTTGTTTAACACAGAAGCACTGTGTTCGGGTGAAATTCTCTCTGTTAGTTCAGCTGACATATTTTATATTTTCTCCAGTCATTCTGTCAGGTTTCTTCACATCTACTATCACTCTCACCAAAGCCTTTTAATCTTTCCGTCTCTTCCACCCCTCACACTGCACACTCCTTCGGGCTGTCGTGATCTCTTCTCGAGAGTGACTCACAGTTTTTTCTAGTTTCAATTAACCTGGGCAATTAACCCCTCCTCCTGCTCTGCCCGCTGAGACACCTGCAGCCATGTGCTGCCTTTGTCGTAGCCCAAGTGAACCCTTGCTTTACCCTCTTGTTGGCGATTTGAAACCGTGACCAAATTTTACCCACGTGCCTCTTCAGTCTGCTGAGGAGCATTTGCTTCTAAAACACTGCCAGCAAGCAAATCTGGTTTTGAATTGCTCCCGCCGCTTGCTGCAGATAGGCTGGTGGATGATGGCAGAGGCACAGCCTGTCCTCGCAGAAGGTCTGCTGCTGTCCTGCTGTATTCCTCAGTCTGCTTTAGAACAGCCTGTCGGTTATCAGTTCAGCCAGTGCTTCCTGCTCATGATTCAAGACTTCCTCACCCACAGCTTTTGTGTTTGAGACCGGCACAATTACTCTGCTTTGGAGTGTCTTAGAATTCTGGAGACAAGTATCCCAAATTCCTTTAGGACTTAGGGGTGTGTTTTTTACTGGCAATCCAGCCTCATGTTACTTCCAGCCTCTGGTTGGTTGATGCATGGTGCAGGGAGGGTTGAAGAGAATGACGAACCTTTAAAGCGTTCAAGCTTTCAGTGTGGAAACAATGTCTGAGGTCATCCTTGGAGTCAAGATGGCGACTACTTGTAGAGGGCTTCTGCACAAGCAGCATCTCCTAGTGATCAGTGCATTTGACTCCACCTAGGACCAGTGAGGATGCTGGCCAGTCATAGAAGTGATAAGGAGCCTGATAATGGTCTTTCAGGGTGTGCACACAAAACGTGTGACTGTGGGGAAATGGACTCTTGAGTGTGGTCCATGGTTACGTACATAGGGACAACAGGCACAAGCAAGACTATAGAAACATAGAATGCCCTTGGTTGGAAGGAACCTTTAAAGATCATTTAAACCAACTCCTCTGTAGTGAGTAGGGACATCTTCAGCTAGATAGAGCATGGGACTCTGAATTCCTGGGGTCAAGGGTTCAAGCCCCATGTAGGACATCTTGAGACAGTACTGTAGGCTTAACCTGCTCCAGCAGCGGGGTTGGACTTAGATGATCTTTCGAGGTCCCTTCCAATCTCTAACATTCTGTGATTCTGTAGATCAGGTTGCTAAAACTGAACTGAACTGAACTGAAAGGCCACAATGAGGTGTCCCTGGAGCCTTCTCTTCTCCAGGCTGAACAACCCCAAATCCCTCAGCCTGTCCCCACAGCAGAAGTGTTCCACCCTTCTGATAATTTCTGTGACCCTTCTCTGGACTGTCTCCAGCAGGTCCATGTCTTTCTTGTGCTCAGCTGGATGTAGTACATCCGTGTGATAGCTGGGATTTACCAATCAGAAACTCTCATGGGGGACAGTTTATCCTGGGAAACACTCTAGGCCAGGACAAATTCCCACAGAACAGAGCAGAAGCCACCCAAGGACGCTCCTGCCCTAGCTTTATCTTTTCTATCAATGTAAGAGCAGAGCCAGAGCCGCAGAGCACTGAAACAACCCCTGGATGTATGCAGATGGTGTGACGGCCCGTGTGCTGGGGTAATGACAGAGGGTTTAGTTCTTCTTTGCAATCTGTCATGAAAACCTCACCCCATCTACGCCTCCTGGTTACACGGCTGCTGTAACACCGGATCGTGTTTTTCTCACGGAGAAGGAAACGGCTTTCCCGCTGTCTCATGGACCTCCTCTTTCTGTGAGACAGATACAGCAGGCTAGTACGATCTGTGCAAACTCCTCTCTGCTGTAGTGCTCAAAGGCTTTGGCTTTACTGCATCTCCATAAATAACTAGATGCTCCCTCAGCCCAGCAGCGTGGGGAGTGAGAACAATGTCTGACCTGGTAATTAAATGTCTTGCCTTCTAGTTTCAAAACGTCCCGTAACTTTCAGTAGGGGCTGCTGAACCAGCACCCCTGCTGGCCTGACGTGCTTTCAGGGCTGTGCTTGATGTTCTGTGACAAGTGATTTCACAGGGGTTTTGCTGCGTTGAAACACCGGGAAGAAACCCACCTTCTCTATTCTACTGTTTTAGCTTACTCCTCCCAGAGATGACTTTTCCAGTCCTCTTGAGAGCCTTGTAGAGCATGGACAACCCCAAACATCTCTGCCCTGGGTCAGTGTGAAGAAGGAACAATACAAAGGCAGGGCTGTGCCGTTGTCCTGCATCCCACAGGAGAAGGAGAGCAGCCATTCTCCATTTCCCTTAGGAAAAAAGTGCTGTAGGTCATGAAGAAGCAGCTTGTTGCTGGGATTCATTCTATAGCTCCTACACTGGGCAACGCTAAGTTGCTCAAGAAAAGCCTCCGGGGCCAAATGTTGGAATACGCACAAAAATGGGAACTCTTCCTTAGCTGGCCATTTGCATGATGACCTACAGGGTATCAGGTGTTGGTCAGATATTGCAACAGGCTGTCCAGGGAGGTGGTGAAGTCTCCATCCCTGGAGGTATTCAAAAAGCACATAGATGTGGCACTAGGAAACATGGTTTAGTGGGCATGGTGGTGTTGGGTTGATGGCTGATGATCTTGGAGGTGTCTGTGACCCTTAATGATTCCATGATTCTCTATGTATTTTGTTTGTATTTTATTTTGCTTTTCGATTGATCATTTGATTTAATTTCATTTTACAAATGTTTTGCAACAAAATTGAGGCTAAAATAATTAACTTCAAGAAGGAAAACATGATGTAGAAGGAAGAAAACAGCCAGCTGTAAAGGACAGTTTTATTGCACCAATCTGCTGTAAGTCTTTGCACATCTCACCAAACAGAAGCATGTGCGGCTCCAACAACCCCACCCTGAACATGCCTTTGGGTTAACACTTTTTTAAAAGGCAGCGGAGAAGAGTTGGCTCCTACTGCTCTCCTTTGTGGTCCTGTTCCTGACCTTGTTTTACACCTTCAGCTTGGGGGCTTTGGTCTGTGCTTGCCAAACCTGCCTGCATGCAGCCCTATACCACTGGCCGTAACTCGTGGCCAGCACAGTGATACGAGTAAAGTTGCGTGAAATTGAAGCACAATGACTTCAAAAGACATTTGAAGGGTAGAGTTCAGTGACCATCCTTGATCCACCACTCAGTAAGAACTCGTTTGAGATAGATAAGCCTCAAAAAGGATGAGGGGTTCAGAAACAACTATCAATATCCTTTCAAACGAGTTCATACAATTTGGTAGCGATTACGGAGAACTGGTGGGACAGCTGGCATGACTGGATGGCTACGTCCTTTTTTAGAAGGGACAGGCCAGCAAGGCGGGGTGGAGGAGTTGCCCTCTATGTGAGACAGCAACTGGAATGCATTGAGTTCTGTCCAGGGACAGCAGAGGACAGAGCTTTGTGGGTGAGGATTAAGGGGCAGGCGGGCATTGGGGACACTGTTGTGGGCATCTATTACAGGCCCCCTGATCAGAGTGAGGAAGTTGATGAAGTCAAGGAAGGATGGAACTGGGCTGTTTTCAGTGTCATGTAGTGATAGGACGAGGGGCAATGGGTGTGAGCTGGAACATAGGAGGTTCCACATCAACCTGAGAAGGAACTTCTTCCCAGTGAGGGTGATGGAGCACTGGAACAGGCTGCCCAGGGTGGTTGTGGAGTCTCCTTCTCTGGAGATGTTCAAGACTCGACTGGACGGGTTCCTGTGTGACTTGGTTTAGGTGATCCTGCTGTTGCAGGCAGATTGGACTAGATGATCTTTTGAGGTCCCTTCCAATCCGTAATGATTCTATGATAAAAAATAAGATTTTATCTCATTTTTCCAGTGTCACAAAACAATTGTGAGAGGACACGATGAGGGAAGTCACCTGAGATACTGGCCCTGGATTGTCCCTTTAAATGTTTCTTGCATTTGCCTTTGAAATATCTGTCTTTGGTTACACTCGGAGTAAATGGATCCTGACTTTACATGAAATCAAATTCCTCTTACTCACAGCACAGTGTGTCTGGATGTGTTCACCAGTTACTCCAGATACTTTATGATCCCCCTAAATCACAAATTATTGAGCTGTTTTCCAGCTCCTTAGGCCGGTTACACAACAGCAGCGCCAGGGAAATCCAGAGAAGTCCAGAGAAAAGCCACACCTGGAGCAGTGAAGAGGTCTGCAGCTGGGAATTTGTTCCTGATCTTCCATCTCCACCTGCAGTCTTACAAGCAGAGGGAGGAAGAAAGTCTTCACTGGGATGCTGGCTTCACTGTCCGACTGACAGGCGGAATCTGGAGCGTGTCGCGGTTCCAGATTGCAGCTCACATGTGACCCCCAGCAGCCTGGGCATCTCCTGCCAGCTGCCTCCATGGGCAGAAGTGAGAATGTTAATAAACACCCAGCTGAAAGGAGGTTGTTGGGTTGTAATTAACATATGCCATTGGGAGCTGTCTCTTTGGCCGGCTGCAGCAGACAGGCTGAACCCGCACATACAAATGAGTGTCTGCCTGAGCCACGGGGAGGGCCGGGGAGATGGTTCCATTGTGAGCGTCTGGTCCTGTCAGCAGCTTTAAATCACACTGGTACTTACCAACACAAACAGTCACGGCCATTGTGTCCTACAACAATAATATGGCTTTTTAAACCTTACTTTATTCAATAAACAGTTCAAAACGTTTGCTCACCCTACGCTTTTCACCAGAGAAGCCTAATTTAAAAGATAATTCAAGGGGAAAAAACCAAAGGTCTGGGTCACCAAAGCATTTTTGGCATCGTTCCTCCAGACCTGTGGCCTTTTTGCAGCTCTTCCAGCACTTCTGCCAGCAGGACAGGGGACAGCAGCAGCCACAGAAGCACAGAACCATGGAGTGATAGGAGTTGGAAGGGACCTCTGAAGTGGGAATCGCATCTGAAGAACGCCATCAAGGTTTTCTGAAGGTCAATGGCAAGCCCAGAGCCGCACACGTTGGCCAAGGTCAGCTAGGTGAAGCAGTGATGGTTGCTGCTCTGTTCTCCTTACCAGCTATTACCCTTGCGTCCTCGTGCACCGCCTACCTCACCGATCCCTTTCTCTTGGGGGGGGTGAAAGATTAAAATGCATCAACAAGCTCAGTCCCGTCAGCGCTGCCTGAGATCTCCTCATTAATTGCTCCAGCTGCCCCCTTGCTCTGAAGAGATGTGTCAGGAACTCAAGGCTTAGCAGGTTTTATCCTCTTTCAAAATAAAGCCTCTGTGAATTCAAGAATTAATAGTCATTTGTATCCCCCAAATAAATTGCTGGAAGTTAATTGCAATTCTTTTTTTCCCCCACAGCCATCTTAGTCCTTCTCTAGATTTTTAGATGCTTTATTTATTTAAGTGATTAGTCCAAGTACCATCGCTACCCAGACCAGTGGCTCTGGGGCTGCAGATGTGATTTTGCTGAATTGCTAAACTGTGGTAAAAAACAACAAAGTCAGAATCGCCTGGGCTTCACTCCAAGACCTGGGATGTGTATGATCACATTCTGCATCTTGGTTCAGTCTGACACAGTATTTTCCTACTTTCTGTTTTAAAAGAGCTCCAGAGGTCCCTGCAGGAGGTTCTCTTTGGAAGTGTTTCGGGTGGCAGATGATAATTGGATATTTCTGCGGCGCAGAAATGATCGTCTTTGCATTTCCCAGTTTGCAGGCAGAGCTGTGATCAGCAGCGCTGTCTGACTCAGCCTCTCATCTTCCTGCTTCTAAAACCTCCTAATTCTCCTGTTTATTGACATTTTGTTAAAAAAGCCTTCCTGCATAAAAAAAACCTGTTCTGTGTCCTTGCTTCCAGCGTTCTTCACCAAAATCCTAGCAGCAGCATTTGTGTGTGAGAAGGCACTGCAGAGATCCCACAGAACTTGTCCTTGGTCAGCAGGTCCAGCTGGATGCAGCCGGCGTTCCCCAAAACAGCCTGGGAACAGCTTTGGGACCGTGCCCTCCAGCTGGCCCTGCTCCAGTGGAAAAGCTGAAGGCCAGATGCATGAGAGAGCTGGCAAAGGAATTGTTTGGTTTGATGGTCTTCCCAAACTTCCTAATAAAATACTTAGAGGTGGTTGTGGCAAACAGAGATGGACCAGCCAGCCTGAGTGTGCCCAGCATCGCTGGATGCACAGCAGGGCTGCAAAGTGGGGGGCCTGGTTTTCCAGCTTGTATAGCTTCCAGCTTAGCCCTGATGCAATTGCCCCATTTTCCCCCTGCTTTGTGTCATGGTGTGGGCAGGAGGCAACTGCAGCTGCCCTGGCCATTGGGACCGCCTGTGGTTGTCCTCACCGCCCTTCACTGTACCTTCATCAGTCAGTGCCCTCTACTGGAAAGAAGACCCAGGCTGCCACCTGGTTTCTCCAAGGACCCATCACCAGCTCCTGGCCCCACCTGGTGCTAGAGAGAAGAGTTGGGTAGCTGTGCACTGCTTCAGGAGAATCAGAGGACAACCCATATGCCCAGGTTTGCTTTGGTGTCGCAACACGGCTGCACCGCAAGATGGCATGGGAAGGGTGTCTTCAGATGGACACCTCAGCATGCTGTCAGATCCTTTGCTGCTTCTTGCCGTGTTCTGGTTTTACTGGGACAGCATTTAGGCTCACCGTGGTCTACAGACCATTAGCCCTGGGAGTCAGCCAGGGCTGACAGATGTATGTCAGACTACGAACACCACACGTGGTACAAAGGGGCAAGGTTGCTAAGAAGTGGGGTGCTTCTGGCTCCCCGTTCCTCCTGGGTTCCTGCCTGGGCTCCTTCTGACCTGCTTATCGGCTGTTTCTCACTCCCAGTGGCTCATTCCCCATTTATTGAGACCACTGTACATTAGCTGGGCTACATGGAACTTCGCATGCTTCCTACTGGCAGCTGGTATCAGTCTGACTGTTTCATGAAATCCTTCCCCCTTTCCTGGTTCCCGGTCAGAAAATCCCCTGGGGAGGGGTCACCGGGTGGTAGAGGATCTGCTACAGGTCAGCCCTGGCTAAGGCTCAGCGTAAACTGCGACACCATTTATTCTACTGCTAAGATAAAGCGTGTGGGGAAAAAAGTACTAGAGCCCAACTCTTCTGAAGTCTTCAGCCAACCTGGGAATAGATTTCAGAAGCCTCTTTTAGCATCAAGAACAAGGAGATGGTCCTCTACTGTGCACATTTTCCCCTCCACCTCTTACAGGATTCCCAGGGTGGAAGTTCAGCTCTTTTAAATCAAATCCCCAGATCAAGAACTAAATCTGAGGGAGCTTATGGAAGATGGTTTCACTGGTTTTATCTGCAAAAACTATTTCCTGAGTCTTGTGAATTTTCCTCAATCTTTTGATGATGCCCTTTCGACTCAGGAAGTTGTTCCACCCAGAAGTGGACATTCTGTTCCACAGAGTTTGAAGGCACGAGAAAAGGCTGACAGTGAGAAGATCCGTTAGGGAGTAGATTTAATCTTAAAATACATATATTCATCACTGCTTAATATATTTAGAACAGTGCCCAGGGCAACACAACGGGGGATACAGCTCCAGCCATGTTCCCCTTGCTCTCCATAGGTCCAGCTTCTGTCAGTCTGAGCTGAGGCTACCACTGTCCTGCTACCCACTCCATCCACATCTCCTTTTCCTTTATTTTGCATCTTTGAAGTGTCTCAATGTGTTTCTCCATCCAAACTTTTGCTGTGGCTGACGATACACGTTTGTAGTTCCAAAGGCAATGAGTCGTGAGTCTGAACACACTGGAAGCTAAAACAATCGCACCTTTCGTTAACCTCAAGCACCTGCTAGCACCAAACGACAGGCAGGCACGTGTCATAGCATCATAGAATCATTGGGGATTGGAAGGGACCTCGAAAGATCATCTAGTCCAATCCCCCTGCCAGAGCAGGCTCACCTCACTGGAGAAGCCATGGAATCAGAATCACTCAGGGTTGGAAGGGACCACCTGATCATCCAGTTCCAACTCCCCTACTCCATGGGCAGGGACACCCCACCCTAGATCAGGCTGGCCACAGCCCCATCCAGCCCGGCCTTAAACACCTCCAAGGATGGGGCCCCAACCACCTCCCTGGACAACCCATTCCAGGCTCTCACCACTCTCACGCTGAAGAACTTCCTCCTCACATCCACTCTAAATCTACCCATCTCCAGCTTTGCTCCATTCCCCCTCATCCTGTCGCTACCTGACATCCTAAAAAGCCCCTCCCCAGCCTTTTTGTAGCCCCCCTTCAGATACTGGAAGGCCACAAGAAGGCCACCTCGGAGCCTCCTCTTCTCCAGACTCAACAGCCCTAACTCTCAACCTGTCCTCACAGGAGAGCTGCTCCAGCCCTCTGATCATCCTCGTGGCCCTCCTCTGCACTCGCTCCAGCATCTCCACATCCTTCTTGTAATACCGGACGCAGTGCTCCAGGTGGGGTCTCACCAGAGCAGAGTAGATGGGGAGAATCACCTCCTTTAACCTGCTGGCCACATTTCTCCTGATGCAGCCCAGGATCTCCTGATGCAGCCCAGGAGTCACTTCTCTTGAACCGATGCCCCTGTGCCAGAAAATGCAAAGAGAGGGTCCATTTGCTGGGGCTGGAGGAAAAACGTCCGTTTCTGTGTTTAGCTTATGAAGGCTACACCACTCAGAATGAAGCACAAAGCACCCCCATGAGAACCTCCTGGCACCTCTTCTCTGAGGCATTGCCCCCCCGAAACACACTGCTGGACAATGTGTCCTCCAGGAGCTGGTGCCCCCACTGCCCTTGGGGAGGGGCAGCCCCTGTTGTCACAGGCAGACCCCAACACTGGAGACAGGGTCACTGGAGTCAGGGTGACAGAACCTTTCCCCACGAGATGCCACCTCTGCTGCACCACCAAGAGCAGCTGATCTGGTAGGCAGAGCCCAAAACAGGCCCAGACCTTGCTCAAAAGAAACCTGGGTTTTCTTCTGGAACTTCTTTTTCATTTTTTACTTTACATAGAAAATAAGTGCTGCAAGAAGTAGGAAAAGGAAAGGTGCCCCTTATGCTTCTTAGCAGTTCTGTAGGCTGATATAAGAAGCAAACCAAAATTACAGGAGACTTAGTAGTAACATTTTTTAACTTAAGTTCTTTGTTGGTTTGAAGAAAAGCTGAAGATCATAGGATCATAGGAT
>VXBP01003088.1:101592-141096 GCA_013400115.1 Rhinopomastus cyanomelas | reverse complement strand
GTTAGTCAAGCAGGACTTCCCCTTCATAAATCCGTGCTGACTACTCCTGATAACCTTCTTCTCTTCCAAGTGCCTTGAGATGCCCTCTAGCAGGAGCCGCTCCATCATTTTTCCAGGCATGGAGGTGAGGCTGACTGGTCTATAGTTCCCTGGAACTTCTTTCTTGCCCTTTTTGAAGACTGGAGTGACACTGGCTCTCCTCCAGTCCTCAGGCACCTCTCCTGTCTGCCACGATTTGGCAAAGATGGTAGATAGCGGTAGGGCAATAATATCAGCCAGCTCTCTCAGCACCCTTGGGTGCATCTCATCAGGGCCCATGGACTTGTTCATGTTCCATTTGCATAGCTGATCTCTAACCCAGTCCACGCTGACCAGTGGGGAGCACTCCCTCCTCCAGGCTTCCTCTCCTTCATCCAAGTTCTGGGGGACATAGGAGAGTTCGGCCTTAGATGTAAAGACCGAAGCAAAGAAGGCATCAGCAACTCTGCCTTCTCTGCATCCTCAGTTATCAGATAGCACCTCCCTTATGAGGAAAGGCTGAGGGAGCTGGGTCTCTTTAGCCTGGAGGAGACCAAGGGGTGACCTCATTAATGTCTATAAATGTGTGAGGGGTAGGTGTCAGAAGGATGGAGCCAGGCTCTGCTCAGTGTCATCTGGTGACGAGGGGCAATGGGTGTGAGCTGGAACATAGGAGGTTCCATATAAATATGAGAAGGAACTTACCCATAGAAAGATCAGAACTTCTTCCCAGGGAGGGTGACAGAGCACTGGGACAGGCTACCCAGGGAGGTTGTGGAGTCTCCTTCTCTGGAGAGTTTAAAACCTGTCTGGATGTGTTCCTGTGTGACTTGGTCTGGGTGATCCTCCTGTGGCAGGGGGTTGGACTAGATGATCTTCCCTTCCAACCCCTAATGATTCTGTGATTCTGTGGCCTTCACCACTTGTTTGCATGTTTTGAAAGACAATCCCGTATCTAGTTTCCAGCCTCTAAGACTCACAAGCTAAGTGCGAATATCACAGCCTGATGGATCCCACAAGACACCATCACCTGGAATCACAGAGCTACACAGAAACGTTACCTTTGCTTTTTTGGTAAAAACTTACATTTTCTCCTAAAGCAGCAGCTCTTTTATGTACACAGAGAGAAAAATCATCGAGTCAAACCAAATGCATCATCAGGGTTGTAACTTTTAGAGAATGGGTGTTTTTAAAGCTCATTTCCTAATTCCAAGGGATGTGGCTTCTGTTTTCTTGCACACGTGGCTGTGACAGCAGCGTGTGGTGACACACAGACGTGTGTGCTGGAACTTGAAAACCCCAGTTCATGTAAGAAAAATCCACTTTTGGCAGAAGACTTCTTCCTCTGTGATGTGGTTGTCTACCATGTGAGGTAGCTGGGCTCGTATGTATTTTTAAAGGTAACACAAACCTCTTCCCCCAGTGTCCATTAATTAACCTCTTCCCTTAAATGAAGCTTGCGCGCAGATAACCCCACAGCTCTAGGAGGTCCCATGTTTCTCCCAGGAAAACTGCCTTATGAGTAAATTCTTCCAAAGCAGAAATATGAATCCTGTGCCCAGTCTGAACTTGACTTAGGTTGTTTGTGTAGAAAGCCTTCCTTTCTGGAGAAACTCCAGACAACTTGGCTTCTTACATAGTGTGTGTGCTCGTTGCTTTTAGAAACTCCAGCTCCTTTTAGGATGCTGTAGGGGACGTGGTGGAAATTACTGGCCACCTTTGAAAACGTGGTCCCTCACTGGGACCACTGGGTCTGAGTGTGAGGGTGGTCAGGAGGGTGGCAGGCTGAGGCCCTGGCTGTCAACAGTCAGAGGAAGAAGGTTGCTGGTGTTTGCATTGCTCCTGTGCTGCTGCAAATCCTTCACTGGTTGAGTCTTCCTGGGGCAAAAAAAAATCCATTTAAATTTCTAGTGTAGCAACACAAGGAGGCAAAAAGCACCTACCTTTGGTGACCCCTTTTCTGCCCTGCTGGAAAACTGAAAAGAGAGCCAAGTCAGGTCTCACTGCTGAGTCCCACCTACCTTCTTAACTTGGTTGGTTGTTTGGGTGGCCCCCTCCCCGCCCCCATTTCATGTAGATGATAAGTCCTGACAGCCATGAGACAACATTTCTGAGTCCCTGGCTTCACCTTCAGCTGTAAAAGCTGGCAGACAGGAACTGTGCCACCCTCCATGTCCACCAGTTTAGAGACTCCTGTTCTGCTTCGTGCATTTATCCATGTACTTACCTGGATCTGTCATGTGGAGCTGCTGGAGAGGGTCCAGTGTAGGGCAACGAAGATGATGAAGGAGGTGGAGCACCTCCCTTACGAGGAGAGGCTGAGGGAGCTGGGTCTCTTTCAAGGTCCCTTCCAATCCCTAATGATTCTGTAATTTTTCCATGTGCTCCTGAGCCTGGTCTGCATCTCAAGTGGCTGCAGCTCCATACAGGAACTTAGGAAAAGAGAGTCGATCCTTTCGGCGTCGTTTTGTGGCAGCTGCTGCTGCTCTGCAGAAACAGAGAAGCCTCCAGTGTCCATTCAGGAGAAAAGCTACACATAGAATCATAGAACATGTCACAGGCTGGCCACAGTAATGTCAGAGACCTGCTCCCTCATAACCTTTTAAAGTATGTATCACTCAAAATTTATTTTTGACTCTTCTAGCTGATTTTTTTATATATATAGAGTTGATAATAGTTTCTCCCCCACGTTTTGGAATTCTTTGGTGTCACAAAATCACAGAACATTAGGGATTGGAAGGGACCTCGAAAGATCATCTAGTCCAATCCCCCTGCCACAGCAGGATCACCTAGACCAAGTCACACAGGAACACATCCAGGTGGGTTTTAAACCTCTCCAGAAAGGAGATTCCACAACCCCTGGGCAGCCTGTTTCAGTGCTCCATCACCCTCACTGTGAAGAAATTCCTTCTCATGTTGATGTGGAACCTCCTATGTTCCAGCTCACACCCATTGCCCCTTGTCCTATCACTAGATGACGCTGAGCAGAGCCCAGCTCCATCCTGCTGACAGCCACCCTTCCCATATTTACAGACATTAAAGAGGTCACCTTTCAGTTTCTTTCAGCTGAAGAGACCCAGCTCCCTCAGCCTTTCCTCATCAGGGAGGTGTTCCACTCCCTTCGTCATCTTTGTGGTTCTGCACTGGACTCTCTCCAGCAGTCCTGTGTCCTTGAACTGAGGGCCCAGAACTGGACACAATACTCTAGATGTGGTCTCACCAGGCCAGAGTAGAGGGGAAGAAGAACCTCTGTCGATCTGCTAACCACCCCCCTTCTGATCCACCCCAGGATGTCATTGGCCTTCTTGCCCAGAAAAGCACATTTCTGGTTCATGGTCATCCCGCTGTCCACCAGGACTCCCAGGTCCTTTCTCCACACTGCTCTCCAACAAGTCAGCCCCCGATCTATGCCGGTGCTCAGAGGCCAGATGTGTCCTCCAGTAACAGCGACACAGCACAGAGTAACAGAGCTATTGCTTAGCCCAGCAGATCAGGCTGTTCAATCAAAGAAGCCAGACTGTTGTTCCCCAGCTGCACACTTCTGATGTCTGGTTTGACTCCTCACACTTCTGTGCACGTGTACGTACCTGCACAACTACGCACGTCTCAAGGCTCCCAGCGCTGTGCTCTGCACCATGAGAGCAGGAGTGCCCCCCGTGCAGGTGAGGAGCTGCTGACTGACCAGCCAAGTGTCCCTCTGTGCAAGCTGGTGCTGAAGTTTGCTGAGCTGGGATCCCCAGGAGCACCAACTGATGCTCCAGCAGCACCTCAGCACCTCCTGAGCAGGAGCAGTCCTTCCCCTGGGATGTGCCACGCCGAGCAGCAGGCCACGCAGGGGACACATACGCTGCTGCTCTGAGCCATGGCTGAAGAGCAAGTGTCAGCACTGGGAAGGCAGGAGAGAAGTTTGGGTTGTGCCCTCACTGCCAGCTGACAGCTTGAAGGGTGGACAACCAGCTCGGTAGAAATTTCAGAACAGCCCAAAGGGCCAGTTCACAGCCGTGAAACATTTGTTAGCAGCCAGCGCTGTTTTCCCAAGAAAGCTGGCAACCAGACGAGGGGAGTGAAACTGCTTCTCTGATGATTCAGGCTGGGACAGGTGGGGTTGCTCAGCCTGAAGAGGTGAAAGCTCCAGCAGGACCTTAGAGCAACCTTCCAACAGCTGAAAGGGGCCGTAAGAAAGCTGGGCAAGAACTGTTCACGAGGCACGGAACAATAGGAGGAGGGGTAATGGGTTTAAGCTGGAAAAGGGTAGATTTAGGCTGGACATTAGGAAAAAGTTCTTTAATGTGAGGGTAGTGGGTCACTGGAACAGGTTACCTAGAGGTGGTGGAGCCCCATTCCTGGAGACACTCAAGGTCAGGTTTGATGGGGGTCTGAGCAATCTGTTCTAGTTAGAGGTGTACCTTCTTGTTGTAGGAGCGCTGGACTAGATGACCTTTGGAGGTCCCTTCCAACCCAATACGCTCTATGATTCTATGATTCTATGATCATAGACAAGGACCTGCTCCTCCTTTCCCAGAGCACAGCAACAACCATAATAAACCTTCTCTCACTTCTCTGAGGACCCCCATCCCACAGTGCCCTCCAGCACACAAAACTCCCCCGGGCACTGCCCCATTCCTCTTCCCAGCCCCACAGCTTTGCAGCTGGTGGATGTAAGAAAACACAACAACCCTGTCCAATGCATTTCCTTGGAATTATGTCTCTCTGGGGCACTCCTGGATGGGCAGCAGTTCATAGGCTTGCAGCACCAGGTTTAGCTCAGCTAAGCCTTTCCCTGTATAAATAGACTGTTGGAAGATAAAACATACACAGGGGCTGTGTCCTGCCAATAAATCCTGGTTCTGCTCCAAGTATCCACCTAGCCCTTGGGCAATTTGTTTTCCAGCCACGCTCTGCGCAGCAGCCTTCGCTCTTGCCGTGGAGCTGCCTGTTGCAACTTTACAGAGCGCGGTGGGAATGGGAAACACATAGTTCTTCTAGGACCTGGTGCTGCCTCTGCTTTCTCTTTTCTGGCTCCCTGTAATGCTATTTTACTGTAGGCAAAGGGTGCTCGATGTGCTCCCCCTCGTCTGTTCCTGGCTATTTCAGTTCTTGTTGTCACCTCCAAAAACCCTTTTCTTTGGAGTAAAATGCACAAGGGAACTCACAACCTACACTGGAAATAATAATATCCACAGGTCTCAGGCACACAGCTTTTTGGGTAGCCAAAGCTGCTCCAGGCCACTTCCCCTACCAAAAGGGCAAGTGCAAAAATCGTTGCAGTTGCCATGCTGCACCCAGCTGCGTTATGCCACGTCCGTAAAGCCTTGAGACGATTTCCAAGGGGCAGCAGCCAAAGCTTCCTTCTGCATCAGCCTGGCCACCCTCTGCCCTGCAGACTGTCAGCCCCAGATCCCTGAGACTGAGAAAGGGAGTCAGATTGCTGTCACAAAAGAGAATGTGTCCAAGAGGAGCAGCAGTGGAGCTGCTGAAGGGCCTGGAGGATGGATCTTGTGAGAAGCGTCCAAGGGAACTGGGGTTTAGTTCAGAGAAAAGGTGGCTGAGGGGAGACCGCAGTGCTCTATTCAACTACAAGTTGTAGAGAGGTGTGGGTTGGTCTGTTTCCCCCAAGTCACTAGCAACAGAACAAGAGGAAATGGCCTTGAGTTGTACCAGTTCTTCACTGAAAGGATCATCAAACATTGGAACAGGCTGTCCTGGGAGGTGGTGGAGTCACCGTCCCCAGAGGTGTTCAAAAATGTGTAGCTGTGGCAGAAGGGAACATGGTTTAGCAGGCATGGCGGCATTGGGTTGATGGTTTGACTATCAAGTAGGTCTCTTCCAACCTTTATGGTTCTGTGATCCTAAGAGAGTACTGAGAGTAAAGAGCTTCAGGCTTGTTCCCCAGATGTGAAACAGTTGTCGTTTAGGGCTTCATGCAAAAAACCCCACTTTTCTGTTCTGCTTCTCCTGGGTCCTTATGAGGAAAACTGGAGAAACATTTCTCGCTCCAGCCTGTCCTGTGTAAGGTCTAAGTTTTACAGGGAAGGAGCTGAGTCTTGCAACAGATGCACAACCAGGTTATGATCTGGGGGCAGGAGGGGGGACAGGATCATTTTCTAATGCAGAGAGGCATAACCCAGCTGGGTGTTTCTTTAAACTCCCTCATAAACCCTCAGAGGTTAGAAACAGCTACAGTTTCCTCAAGATCAACAGGGATCATATTCCCCATCCAAAAGCTGCCCAGGGGTCACTAGGAGTTCACAGCACTGCAACCTTGCGATGCTGTGGCTTCTCCAGTGAGGCCAGGTTTTACGGGAACACAGTGTTTATTGGAGGAGGATGGCTTTCACCTGGCAAGGCAAGAAACTCGGGACAAGGCTTAGGCATTCTTGCACTGCCTGCTCCGTTGGTGTTTGAGCCATCAGCCTTGAGGATAACCTCTTTTGGTGCCCAGTCCTTCCTGATTTCTGCAATGCCCTTGAAGACATCACACTGTAAACACTGACTGGCAATTTTCTTGTGTGGAGCCTTCTGTGATCTCGTCGTGTAAATAATCGTGGAATCATTACTGTTGGAAGATGCCTACAAGATCATCCAGTCCAAGTGTCAACCTGACCCCATCACGCCTACGAAATCATTTTAACCAGGGCCTCATCTCCTCATTTTTTGAACACCTCCAGGGACAGCAACTCCACCACCTCCCTGGGCAGCCTGTTCCGATACTTGACCACTCTTTCAGTGAAGACATTTTTCCTAATGTCTAACCTAATTCTCCCTTGGCACAACTTGAAGCCATTTCCTCTTGCTCCATCACTGGTGACTTGGGAGATGTAAGTTTGGTTTCATGCTGGAGCAGCTGCAACTCTTGCACCATATCAACCAGAAACGTTGCTGTGAGAGGAGGTTTTATGTTTAGCTAAGTGTTTCAGGATCGTTCCTTTGGCTGGAGATGTTTGGAAGAAGTGATTGACCTGCCTGCTGGCAATGGTGGCACCTTGCTAGAAAAACTGGTCATCTCCTTCGTAGTCTGGTGTCACCGCTACCAGTGATCTGCACAGTGCAAATTTCACTACAGCCCACCAGGGCAACAACACAAAGTGCTCAGCAAGAGCAGCACTGGAGTTTCAGAGAGCCTTTTGGATGTCAGTGCTGTTCATGTCCCCAGTGAGAGACAAAACCCTTCACACTGATGTGCCACTCAGGGCTGCAGCCGCGGAGACTTGAGAGCAGGAGCAGCTGGACTGCAGTGGACTGGAGAAGTGCTGCAGCCAAAAGCCTTCATTGTGGACCTGCCCACACACCACAGACCTCTGGAGAGGAACATCTGCATAATTACAAGATCACAGATCTTGCACTTCCCCTGTCAATGAACATTTGCCTCTTGGGTACCGTACGCTCCTGCGGATCCCAGAGACAAACTGCCCTCTTTGCAGTGATCTGGTTTGGCTACGGAGACATCTCTGAGCTCAGAGCTGAGAACACAGCTCCTGCTGCATGACTCTGCATGGGAACAGGGTGTGTGCAGCACGTTCCATCCACAGAGAAGCTAATCCTTTCTGCAGATAAAAGCTGCCAGCACAGCGTAACCTGAAAAAGTCGTCACTGAAGTTGTTTATTTATTAAGGGATGAGGCAAATTTCAGAGCGATAAAGTCATTTCCTTGAAATACTTTCATTCCAATTGTTTTCTTTTGAAAGGTTTCATCTTTCCTTGCTGAACTTTTGTGGGTGTTGTTTTCTCACCCCTCAGCAGGGTGAGCACGGGCAGAGATGGCCCTGATCTCAACGGAGCGATGTGCAGTACAAGACTGTGTTTTGTGCTACGGGAGCACGTGCCAGGCCAGCTGGAGCTAACGTGCGCGGAGGGGGGACGACTAACACCCCGTGGCCCCTCCAGTAAATGTCGCATTGTGCTGGTAAATGTCTCATTGTGCTGACTCACAGGAGGCCTGCAGACAACTACAATTAAAGTTGTTGTGTGGTGTGACTTCTCAGGCCGTGTCCACCGCCTGGATCATCATGTTGGTGAGCTACACCTTGCAGGGATGGAGCCAGCGAGAAGTGCAGAGCCAGCTCAAAGCTTTGGACTCGGGGTGGAGCAGGGGATTTGTATTTTAGTGAGGGATGAGTTTGTTTGGTTCATCACTTTAGGCAAAGCACCAAATAGCAGATTTTCTTTAAAGCCACAAAACCACTTCAGTGCTGGAGAAGCGGTGAAACATGAATTCCTTTTGACAAAGTCGCATAATGGGTGAGGTTGGGAGCCAAAGCCTAGAGAACTCTACAGAACCAAAAAATCAAAGTTGCTGAAAAAAATAAAGGGTACGTCTCCAGGTGCTGATCTGGGCTTGGTGGGATGTTCTCTGAACCTGCTGTGCAGTGCAAGCTGCCTTCTGGAAAGAAGATCTCCAACGGGAGTATTTAATTTGATGGCTATGGAAATCAGTGAAGGGCCATGGGACTGAGCAGGGTGCTGATGGGCTTCTCCATGCTCGAGGGATCTGAGAGCCCACTGCCCCACGGCTGCCGTGCAGCTGACTTGGCAGAGAACACTAAGAGGAAGCTGAAGCTTCCCCCAGGCTTGCCAACGTACGCTGCAGCCTGCAGCACGTGGGGATGTCATATCCAGATGTCTCTGGCCATTCAATTTTTTACAGCCAGTCTGAAGAGCAGTGACTTCTAGCGGGTGTTTTAACTGGCCCCTCTGCCAAGAGGCAAGGCAGAAGGTGTTCAGCTCCTAAAAAACAGCAACGAGGGAACAATATTCATCACATTTGCCCTGTGAGAGAATGTGTAGGTTTACCTGGCAGCAAGGGGTCTTCTGTGACTGCAAGTTTATGCCATAGCCTGGCGTAGATTAAACAGGACAGAAGGAGAAAGAAGATTAATGGCTCCTGTGCCCCTCCTTATCACCAGAAATGAAGACCTATCTCTGTTCCTCACATCAACATTCTATACCTGCTCCTCGCTCAAGTTAAAGTAATGGCCATGTTACACACTCCCTCCCCACCCCTTCAAAGTACTTGGAGCTGCTTACACCTATCTTTGGGTTCTGTGCTAGCCTATTTCCTAGTACTCCCAAAGCCCCTAGCAAGCAGAGCCCTATAAAGATTTAAATGATGAAAAAAAATAGGTGAGGAAACTGAACTACAGCAACGGGACCTTGGTGGAGGTTAGTTTTCTGCCAGTGCAGTTGCACTGGTAGAAGTGTTCATCCTACCTGAACCTGGGTCCGTTGCTGGAAGGCGGTGGAATGATGGCATCTCCACAAGCTGCATGTTTCCTGGAGAAAACTTCAGCAGAGAAGGAGAAGCAAACACAGCTCAAAGTAGAGAGAAGTGCAAGCACGTGTGCACAGGGACTGATCGGAGAGCAAAGCAGAGAATCAAAGTTTGGCACCTGGGACTTCCGGAGGGACAGGTTCTAACCCTATAATTCAAAGAGAGGACAGCAAGGTAATTCCTGAAACACAAGGATTGTTCTTGGAGTAACTGTGCTGTTGCAGCTGTGAAAGTCTGAGGATGTGAATGAGTGAAGCCTGTGGGGAGAGGTAATATCTGTCAGTAGATCTGCTAAGTACCGCTGATGGAAAACAGCACATCAGCCTCCTGTGGGTACCTTCTCCATCAGGCACTCATCTCGCAGTATAAATTGGCTTAATATAAATTACATCAGGAGAACTAGGTATAAGTGCCTGACAGGATGATGGCAGGCACTTGGCTCCACACAAGGCGGTAACGGCAGCGATTCGGTTGTAACGCTGGCGGTGGAAAGACAGGAGCTGGGCAAGGGTACAGAGAGAGGAAGTGTTGTGCAGCCTGTGAATGTCACTGCTTTGTGCAGCCAGACACAGGATCTCTGGTCTGTCTTCTCCTGGGGCAGAACCACGTCAAGGTTTGTTGTTTCTGTTCCAAGATTTTCTAGAATAAATTATTTTAGAAATGCAAAATTGGATCAATAACAATACAAATGTGTGGCTACCGTTTATGCGACTTCTGTCTACATTTTTCATCACTGGTAGCTTTTTAACACAGATTAGCATCAGCTGTTCCAAGCACTCTTAAAATAGGAACAGATCCATTTTCTCAGTGCTCCAGCACAACAAGTAAGCTGCAGATGGAAAACACTAAAACAAAAAGTGAAGAAGATGGTCCAAGGGCTCAGGACAAGCTTGTGGAAGAGCCTCAGACTGCATGTGAACCTTCCTAATGCCCTACCTGCTCTTTGGCCTCTCTTCACCAAAGACATGAACACAAGAGCTTGCATGATGTTCAAAATCTCCCAGAGCACTCACAGTTGCTCTAAGTGGATTTCTGTATAAAAACCCGAGTGAGAACTCCATCTGTATTTCTGAAAGTAGGAGCTCTGCAACCGAAAGATAATTAAAGTAGCCTAGGGCGCAGGAAATCCCTCCGATGCCTCCTGATGTGACCTGAGTGAATTTGAGCTTTAGTCTCATTAAACCCAGCTTTCCATCATTAAAACGCTGTAAGATGGGAATGTTATCAGCAGAAGTGCAGGCAGCGTGTGCTCTACACGCATACACGCTCTGTTACACGGTGAATACACTTCTTACGCTGTGGTTGCCTGAGCAGGTCATGAGGAGACCTTGAGCACCAAGATCTAACACAGAAGGAGCAGCTCTCCTTCTCAGATTTGGTTCTGCGCTGGCATCATCCCATTCGTGTGTCTTTTCCTCTTCCTCTGGTTTCCCCATGCTGAACATCCTGGCTGCACGTGTGCTGCTCCTTGCAGCGTTTGCACAGGAGTTGCTGCGATTTGATTCCTTACTTGCTCCAGTAATGTGAAGGAAATGCAACTTGGTGGCCTGTTGTGACAAAACAATTGCCAAAACCTCTGGATTTAATAAAAAAACAACTTAGAAAAACCCTGTCCAGAACTCAATTTCTTCCGAGGAAATTCCCAAAATAGAAGCCCCTGTACCTACAACAGACCAGATTTTCTGTTGGCAGAGCTGGAAACCAGAGGTCACCCCTAGCCAGCACAGTTACAGCCCCACAAAATCGCTGCTGCTGGGCAGGGTCACAGACCTCCTGGCTAAAAGCTCGGCTGCACAGATGACAGCTTGAGAGCAAGGTTGGTTGTGGGGAAAGAGCTGGCTGTGCTCTGGAACAACAGCATTAGGGGCTTTGACGTGCAGTAGCTGCTACTATTTGCCTCCAGGAGTGAATTAGCTTTCTCACAGTTGCCCAGTAAGCCGAAGGTGCCAGGGCCATCTGGGGACCCTGCCTGCATGGCACCTACCTGGCAGCAGCGTTCAAGCAAAGGGCTAGAGCTACCCTCACCAAGCAGATGTGACCACAGCAAGAGCTCTCTTGCTCGAGCTCTTACGAAGGTAACGAACCCTTTTCCCTCGGGTGAGGCAAAGGAGAGGCAGTGGTGGAAGCACCACTGAATCAGGTCATGTACCTCTGGCAGTGGGCAGTGTCTGAGAATGGAAGAGACCCCATCTCACCAAAGGAAAGCCAGAACACTACATTTACTGAGGAAATCTCACGCCAGCTCCTTAAAGCTATTGAAGACAGAGCTTTCTGCCTAGCTTTGTCCTTGCTTCAGGGAAACCTGAGGTGTGGACCTGTTGGAATGAGTCCAGAGGAGGGCCACAAGGATTTTTGAGGGCTGGAGCATCTCTCTTACAAAGACAGGCTGGGGTGGTTCACCTGGAGAAAATAAGGCTCTGGGGGACCTTATAGCAGCCTTCTAGTACATGAAGGTGGCCTGTAGAAAAGCTGAAGAGGGACTTTTTATGAGGGACTCCAGTGATAGGAGAAGGAGGCACAGCTTCAAACTAAAAGAGGGTAGATTTAAAGCAGATCTTTGGAAGAAATTCCCCATGTTGAGGGTGGTGAGATACTGGGAACAGGTTGTCCAGAAAGTTTCCCTCACTAGAAATGTTATAGGCCAGGTGTGATGGGGCTCTGAGCAACCTGGTCAGTGAGAGGTGCCCCTGCCCATCACAGCAGGATTGGAACTAGATGACCTCAAAAGACCCTTCTGACCTAAACCATTATCTGAAAGTCCTGGAGGCCATATCAGCTGCAGGAAGAAGATGACCCAATGCAGCAATGACTCTCAGAGCAATGACCAAGAGAAGTGCAGAAAAGCTTTTGAAAGTGAAGAATAGAGCAGAAAAAAAGTCAGCAGAGTAATAAACAAATAATCAAGAACCAAATAGATCCCTAAAAATGAAGTAAGAGCCACCCACCACAGGTCCTGCTTACATCCATGGCTATCTCCATCATCCTTTCTAGGGGCAACCGTGTGATGCTCTGAGAAAGTGACTCTTCCTTGGACTTGAAGGACGTAAATGCTAAAAGTGAGCATTAATTAGATATATCAGCATAGGGCCTGTTTGTCATTAAAAGTAATTTTAATCACAGAACACAAGGGATTGGAAGGGACCGCGAAAGATCAGTGGAAGTGGAAGCAGCATTTCCTGAGGACCGTGACAGCTTGAGGAAAGAATTATTCTTGCTTTGCATTTCTCTGCAAGTAGAGCCAAAAGGGCTCAGAGGAAAGCAGCGCCCTGGTGTGCCACAGGACAAACACAGAAGCCAAGGGAGACTTCACCCGAGCGGTATGTGGTACATGCGGAAGCTCAGGGCCCAAGAACCAAACAGCTCCTGAGCAGTGCCAGCCAAACCAACATGGTCAGACACGAGTTTCTGCCACTGTTAGGCGTTTTGCCTAATCAGGTGTGATTTCAAATCCATGCACAACCACACCACCTTCCTTTTCTGCCTTTGGCTCCCACGTGGTGCAAACCCCAGGGCAGAGCAAAGCCAAAGCCTGAAGAGCAGCAAACCTGCTGTGAAGTGTGACTTGGATGGGTCACAGGAGCTGGAAGCTAGTGTACAGGGCAGATCTTTTCACCAGTGCCATACTGGAACTGGACGCTGAGGATCCCAAGGAAGAGAAGCTGAAGCCACATCATACGTCAGCTGAAGGCGGCAGACGGTGACTTGCTGGGCTGCACCTGCAGGGAGGACCAGTGCAACCTGCATCGTGTTTACAGCTGTTTTAGGACAACAGGCATTTTTTCTAGCTGTGTTTACACCATCCCCAGTCAGACTGGACCAAAGCACTTGAGCTCACAGTGGCGTAGCCACCGTGGCTTCTGGAGAAGTACCTGAGCAGGGTGTCAAAGCCGATGCAGCTGGAAAACGTACAGCTGCGGAGCTGCCTGTGCGCCTTGCGACACCACCCGTGTGCTGGATGGTGCTAATGGACAGGAATGGCCAAGGCCCACTTCATCCCCACCAGTAAACCCCCCCTTGCAGCGCTGCCAAGTCGCTGTCTCCAGCCAAGTGGTGGATGCAGCAGCTTTGCCTTGTGCAGAAAGGCACTTGGCGGAGCCACAACTCTCACCGGCCTGCTCGCCTCGTGGTTCCTCATGGCATTTCAGAAGTGTGACAAAGAGGTGTTGGCCTTGTGTGCAGAGGCCACCCCGGGCTTGACAGCGGTATGGCAACCCACCGCGCTGCAGCCAGGCCAAGGGCTTTTCCTCCAGAGGCGTCTTCTTGCCTACGGTCAGCGAAAGCACGGCGCAGCGTGCAGACAACCACCACCACGCTAAGCGCATTAGACACGGTGACTACAACACCCCCCCCATTTAAACAAGCAATGCTGTGGACTTTAATGAGCCTCAGAGCCGCACTCAGTAGCCTTTTGTCTGTGACAGACAAAAAGCGGGGACGGGGGGGAGGCGTTGGTCTGCAAGGCTTAGCCACCAGAAAATAGTCTGTGTTACGGGCAACAAAGAGTGAAGAAAAGGTGGCCGTGAGAGAAGCGCAGTGCGCTCACTGAAAGGATGTAGGAAGTGACAGCCCTAATGGAACAACTGATGCACTTGAAAATCACTAGAAGAGGGTGCAGTTTCAAGGCTAACGATTAATTTGGAGCAGCACCTGCCTCACACGAGGCACTCACAGCACTTGAAGAAGAACCATGGCCCCAACACACTTAAAACACAACCCCTGTCCAGCTGAAGGTAGGAGCAGTTATCAGTAATACAAGCAGCTAGAGCCACGTCAACCAGGATTTTGATCCCGCAGAGAGCAGCAGCAGTTGGTTCAACAGCTGAAAGGCAAAGAGGGCCAAAGGCTGATGCTCAGTGACAGGGACTTGCTGCAGAAGCCAGGAGATTTATTGTGTTTGAGGATTTAAGCACCCTGCAGTCCACGCTGGTTCCTTGTGTGACCTTGAAGAAGAATTTGTCCAGTGTGTCCTGGCATAAAACAGTCCTTCTGGGAAGGTTTGTAGGGTACTTCGTGACACTCGGATAGAAAGAGGCGCTTGCTTGGTGGGGCTGAGTGTTGCCTGGTGCCTGTGAGCCCTTATGGCCACCTGTGTTTATAACCACCTACCTGGAAGAAGAGCTGGAGCTCTCAGCAGCTCAGTCAGCAGCAGGACAGCCCCACAAGCAGTGTGGCTCTTGTTGCCTTCCCACCTTAGAAGCCCAAGTAAAATCCAGTCAAACTCCCATACCTGAACCAGCAAGTAAGGCAGCTGCCATCAGCACAGGCAGATCAGAAGATTATTTCAGAATTCTACCTTTCCCAGTGCTCTCTGTCTCTAAAGGTCGGATCCCTCATCTAAGGAAAACTCTGTGGTTCTCTCTGGACCTGGCTTTTCTTGTTTGCACACCAAAACCCTGTGCAGCTTGCTCTAGGTGGTCCTGCTCTGTCAGGGGGATTGGACTAGACGACCTTTCAAGGTTCCTTCCAGTCCCTAATGTTCTGTGATTCTGTGAAAAACCCTTCATTCCTTGGCATCTGATTCTCCAAGGCTTACTGGAGATGTGTGCAGAAAACCAAAGATGCCCACAGAGCTCTTCACAGACTCTTCAGTCACCATCAGAAGCCACCCCCATCCTGTGTCATAGGCACAGATAATCCCACCTCTACTCCACTCCTTGTCGCCAAGTGCAGAACCTCCCAAAGAAGAGTTAAATGAGTCCTTTTGATTCCCTGAGCCAGCCCATAAACGAGGCACAGAGCAGCCCTCACGCATTTGTCTTGAGAGCAGCAAATGTAAGTCATAGAATCATAGAATCATTAGGGATTGGAAGGGACCTCAAAAGATCATCTAGTCCAATCCCCCTGCCACAGCAAAGGTTTGAGCCTCATTCTCCTTCCTCTACCGTGCTGCTGCTGCATAGCTACTGCTCACCACATTAGAGAGGTGCCTGCTCGTGGTGTTAGCCATTTCCTAATTGATCTGGGACCCAGCTGCAGATAGTCCCATTTTTAGTTAATCCTTTTTGTTTATAGCCAGTGAAAAGCATGATGTGGTCAGAACAAAATGCTCTGGATTTCCTGGTGCACGCAGTGCTCTCACGGCGGTGGTATTCCCTGCCAGACGGAGCAGCCTGGCCGATCCCGCAGCGGAGCGTTGTGGTAATCTAATCAGAAGGAGATACGAGGCCGGGTGAGATTTGCCATGTCTGATAGGGATAAACACCAGACCAAAGCCTGTCAGCATTCAGCAGAGAATCAGCTGAAGCATTTAGATAGCAGGAAAAAGCCCAATAATTCAGACACTGAGGACTACAGAAATGAGACACAATTGGCCACTCACATTTGAAAAGCCAAACCAAACTAACTCCATCCATGTGTCTGTACGTTCCTGCTTCCTTTGGCAAGAGAAAAGAGCTACAGCTTGATTGACCAACTGGACTACACACAGTTCTGAGCTGAGGCAACACTTCTCAGGGCTAATTTATTCCACAAATACCACATATTTTTCTGCTCACAGAATGCCCACAAACACGTTCTGTTTCCTTACATACTTCTGGTGGGTTTGTTTTGGCACATTTTTAGGAATTGTTTGTGAGTTCCCGGTTTGCAGGATTTCACGCCCGGAATCCAAGCAGTTGGTTAGTGGCTGTTGGTCACGTACATCACGTGCTATTATTTCTGCTGGTCCCTAGCTGAGACTGTCCTTCACTGGGTCTGGTTCAATGTCCTTTGATGTCAATGAGAGTCTCTCTCTTTGACTTGAGTGTGCTTGTGGAAGAGAGGCTCAACATGAGCCAGCAGTGAGCACTTGTGGCCCAGAAGGCAAACTGGATCCTGGGCTGCATCGGGAGAAGTGTGGCCAGCAGGTCGAGGGAGGTGATTCTCCCCCTCTACTCCGCTCTGGTGAGACCCCACCTGGAGCACTGTGTCCAGTTCTGGAGCCCTTATTACAAGAGGGATGTGGAGATGCTGGAGCGAGTGCAGAGGAGGGTCACAAGGATGATCAGAGGGCTGGAGCAGCTCTGCTATGAGGCCAGACTGAGAGAGTTGGGGCTGCTGAGTCTGGAGAAGAGGAGGCTCCGAGGTGGCCTTCTTGTGGCCTTCCAGTATCTGTAGGGGCCTACAAAAATGCTGGGGAGGGGCTTTTTAGGATGTCAGGTAGTGACAGGACTAGGGGGAAAGGAGCAAAGCTGGAGATGGGTAGGTTTAGAGTGGATGTGAGGAGGAAGTTCTTGACTGTGAGAGTGGTGAGAGCCTGGAATGGGTTGCCCAGGGAGGTGGTTGGGGCCCCATCCCTGGAGGTGTTTAAGGCCAGGCTGGATGGGGCTCTGGCCAGCCTGATCTAGGGTGGGGTGTCCCTGCCTGTGCTGGGGGTGTTGGAACTGGATGATGGTTCCTTCCTACCCTGAATGCCTCTGATTCCATGGCTTCTCCAGTGAGGTGAGCCTGCTCTGGCAGGGGGATTGGATTAGATGATCTTTGGTCCCTTCCAATCCCTGATGATTCTAAGATTCTATGATTCTATGATTCCATGATTCTAGTTTTGCCTTCCATTTAATTTCAGCACTGTGAGACAAAAGCCCTGCCTGCACCTCATCCCATGGGAGACCACTATGTACAAGCTCAGAGCCCTTCTTTCTTACCTGGAGGCACAACCCTCTTCGCTGCCAGTTCTTCCTGCCCATTGTCCCAGAGTCATGAGCCCCTGCCTCCAGGTGCCTCCAAACTCATATCCTAACAACACTAGGCAAGGGGCTGCCAGAGGAAGAGAGCAGGGACAGGCTGGCAAGCCTGCTTAGACTGAGGTGCCTGTTTTGATCTCCAGCACTTCCGGTGCCATGAGGCAACAGAGGAACCAGAAGGACTGTCACGAAGGTTCTCCTTTGCTCACTCCTCTAGGGCAGTGCTGTGCTGGCAGCTCATCTAACTTTAAGTCTGCCTGCACAGGACAATACAAATCGTCTTGCCGTCGAAATCTGGTTTAAAAATAGCAGCCTTTGAGGAGCACATAAATAAGTAATCGTTCGGAACACAATACTAGCGTTTCCTTCTTTAATTAAGTGGTTGCTTGATGCATTTCAAAGCTCTGCTCTGACTCAGTCTTCCTGCATTCAGTGCTTCTGTTACAAACAACCCTTGGCTATCTGCACCGTGAGTCTGAAGGCAAACTAGGCGGCCCGGAGTAATACAACTATTAACAGCCTAACTGCTGAGCCGCGCTTGGGACTACTAGCCTGTTCTCGCATGGACACGGGAAGAAATAACATCTCAGAGATGCTGTTAGTCAGGAGTGCCTTCAGGAGCCACCAGTGCCTCCTTCCACACCTGGCTCACAGGAGAACATAGAGAAAGAATTCTAAGGAGAGCTCACAAGTATTTTTCCTCTCAGCCCCATATAGGATTTGCTAGACACAGGCAGGAATGTAATCCTGGCTATTCAGACCAAGCCCTCTCCTGGTCCTGAATGCCGCTGGAGGGCGAGTTAGAAAGGCCATGGGTTCCCTTTGTTGAAGTGCATTCTTCATGTAATCCCTGGATTGGGTCAGACCCTGTTTTAGTATCACAGAAGTGGGGATGGAAAAGACACATGACATGAGGCAGGACTTCAGCCCATCCCCGAGCAGGATTATCGACCTTGCTTCATGCATTGATTCTGTTTAATCCACCGGGGCTTTGTCTCGCCCACTTTTAAATTTTCAGAGTCACACAGCTTTGGTTTTTCTCCTGGGGTGCTGCAAAAAGAGTCTAATGAAATAAAGTATACCTTATATATTTTATATAAAATATGTACCTCAACAACAGTCTCCTGATTTCAAGGTCTACAGCTTTCCTTTCTTAATTTCAACCAGTCACTCGTGCTGTCCACTTGAAGGATATCAAATGCTTTCCTTGGAGGTTCAGGGGACCACTGGCCACTGCTTAGCTCCTCTGGACGTATTCAGCAGTCCTCTTGCTTTGCTGTCAGGTCCTGGTCACACTAGGAGCCAGATTTCCCCAGCACATCACTCTGCACTTCATGCAGGCTTGTGAGCAGCTGCCAAACAGCCAAAAGCAGAGCACGGCTTTTTTTCTTCTCCTGAATGACATGAGGGAAAGGACAGAAGGTTCTAGCTAGAGGAACGCAAGGAAAATCACAGCCTTTGCCTCTGGCTGCGCTGCCTACATGCACGTTTCTTCAGGAGGCAGAAAATGAGAACAATTTGTGCTTGAAAATGGCTGTTTTTCACCTGATGTGCATGGAACTGACACTTCCTGGGAGGCTTTCCTCAAAAGAAACCACACGTGACGCGTTAATGGGTCCACACAGTGGTTCTCAAGGCAAATTTGGTGTCTAGAGCAGGCCTGGAAGGACATTGAGGGTTACGTGGTGGAGCTGGGAAGAAGATGCTTCATGGGAGCTCTCTCAGAACAGTGTCTAATTTGCTGTGGTATCACATCTAGAGCATCACAACCTCCTAAGCTCTTTGGTGGCTCTCTTGCCCTGCATTGCTTCACTTGCACTAAGTAGAAGGTTTCTCCTTCTCCCTCATCTCAGACCAAGTTTGTGTGGGACCCAGCCCTGTTTGGAGAGTGTGACACTCATGAGCCCACCACAGAGTGAGGCTTTGGGGCTCAGCAGTTGGTTTGTCTTAGGAAGCCCTTAAATGCTTACTGGTTGTAAGCTGGAACATAGGAGGTTCCACAGCAGTATGAGAAGGAACTTCTTCACAGTGAGGGTGACAGAGCACTGGAACAGGCTGCCCAGGCGGGTTGTGGAGTCTCCTTCTCCGGAGACGTTTAAGACCCACCTGGATGTGTTCCTGTGTGACTTGGTCTAGGTGATCCTGCTGTGGCAGGGGGATTGGACTAGATGATCTTTCAAGGTCCCTGATGATTCTGTGATTCTGTGCAAGTTAGTCAGGTTTGCCCAGGTCCCCCACAGAGACGAGCTGTTTTAAAATCCCACGTTTAAACCCCTTTTGAACAGGTGACTGTTTTGAATTGCCAAGTACTTTCTTTGTGTCCTCTCAGGTGTAACCTTTCCAACAGGCTGACACACACGACACGAGTGCGCCGCTCCTTTTTGCAGGTTTTCTCTGGAGTTCCTTCTAAAAGTGCAGCTGGTGTTCGGAGTAAATGCAGAGACACTAACTCACAAAGCTTTCGTGACTTGTTGGTCATCTCACCGTGTTTGCTTGGCTGCGTTTGCTGTTCGAAACATTAATCTGCCTGACACCGAGTTCAGCTGATGAACAACAATTGGATGGAAAGCTGCTATAAGAGGGGATCACACAGAACTGCTTTTCTGTTTTTATCAGCTCTCCTGGGCTTGGGAAGGGAGGAATCATAGAATCATTCAGGTTGGAAAAGACCCTTGAGATCATCAAGCCCAACCATTAACCCTGCTCTGCCAAGTTCACCACTAAACCATCGCTAAGCACTGCATCTAAGGAGCCTTTGAAGACATCCAGGGATGGCGCCTCAGCCACCTCCCTGGGCAGCCTGTTCCAGTGCCTGACTACTCTTTTGGTGAAAATGTTTTTCCTGATGTCCAGCCTAAACCTCCCATTGTGCAGCTTTGGAGACTTCCTCTTGTTCTATCTATCAAGCTTCCCTCTTGTTCTATCACAAATTACCTGTGAGGAGTGACCAGCACCCAGCTCTCCAGGACACTCTGCCCAGGCAGGAGTGATGTAGCATCAAAGCACCCTGTGGGGCTGTAGCGTGGCTGGGAAGTAGCTCAGGCACAGAAGAGAAGCCACTTAGAAAAAAACTGCCTAGATTAATCTGAATCTCAGCAATTTCACTCTTTTTTTAGGCACTGGGAGTGGAGTAACTTCACAGGACCATTTCCAACGTCCAGAAGAGGTTCTTAATAACACCCCATATTCTGTTAAGTTGCTTGAGGCTTGTGTGGTGACAGCATTATTCAAAGTAACAGAGGTCACTCTCTTGTCAGCTAGGAGAACAACGGCAGCACCACCTTTCACTAATCCTTAATCCTCCCCACAACTGCTTGAGGTCCCCATTTACAGATCCTTTGTTTTACTTACAGGTGTGTGGAGATGGGAGCTGTGGGATGAGATCAGATGTCCTTCAGATTCAGCGACGTTTTCAGCCTCGGGTGGGGAGCAAATGACAGATCTCAGAGAGGTGTGTTTGGGGACAGGGAAACCTGTTTCAAGTCAGAAATTGTGTAACTGCAGTAACGAGGAGACACAAATGGGCTCTTGGCCGTGCTCCACCTGTGCATGACTGGGAATTGGTTCCCCTCCACAACAGACCAAGGGTGCCCACATGATTGCTCAGCCTCTGCCCACAGCTGACAACGGGAGCTTTGTCGTCGCCACCTTTGGTTTCCAGACCAGGTGTAAGGACTTGGTCTGACAGCCCTGCAGAAAGCAGGATCATGCAGGCATTGAAATCTATGGGCACCCCTTAATATGATAGATGGGGTTTAGACACAAAGGTTTGAGCCACTTGCCAGCTTTCCGTTGCCGGTCACAGTCCTCTGCCACGCAGCCTCGTGTCAAAGTGGTGTTTGGTGTTCTGGCTAGGTGCCATCTCTAGGATGTGTGATCATCATTGCATACAGACCAGGTAATGTGAAGCAAAGTCATCTCCTGAGTGCATTTTGGAACAGTGATCTCTTCCTTTACGACTCATAACCAGTTCTGCATGTTGGCTGGTCTGGAAACGAGAGCCCAAAGAAGATGGCTCTGGATTGCCCCTTAGCAGCTCTGTCAGTGTTTGCTCAGAGCAGCTTTCTTCAGCTGTTCTGTTCCACCCTGACTGCTTTTCCAGACAGATTCCTACTGAGCTGATGTAGTCACACAGTAAGCACCGATCGGAGCAGGCCAGCATATGGTATCGCTTAGGCACAGAGAAATGCCAGCACCACTGTAATGGTATTTCAGTGTCTCTGGTTTCATGTCTAACCCCAATCAGTCAGTTCATTTGTGCACAAAATGGGGGGTGGAGAAGGGTAGAAAGGTGGCAAAGAAACTTTCACAACCCATGAAAGAAGTTTTCATTTGATGTGAAGCTTCGTTCCTTCAAGATGAAGAGACCTAAGGTCAGGAGGAGAACAATGCCCACCAAGCAACTGGCTCTGTAGTCATCTGATTTCCCTGCTACAGGCTTAGGTCAGTGGGGTGTTAAACAAAAACAGCTTTCAAGTTAGACTCTATACAACCTCCCTCAGTTTTGCTGGTCTCACGTTAAAAACGTGAGCCACTGCAGATGCTAACAGACCCAGCAAACACGAGCCACCAGGACCTAGTGGAAAACCACTGTGAATCCTTCTCCGTGTTTGAAGCAGGTAGGGCTAAAGCAATGTGTGAAGGGAAGGACATTCTAGCATTCACCATCAGTAAACTGCTCGGGACCTTGTCAAGGTGAACTCCAGGTCTGGAGCGGTGTGACGTTACCGAAGATGTCTGGTGAAGGAAGTTGGTGGAAGCCTCCAGAAAGTGATAGGAATCTCTTGTCATGAAGAGAACCTGGGCTTGTAGCAGCACAAGGTGGGTCAGGAGCAGTGGACTGCAGACTGCCTACACCAGTGTGAGACAGCAGGGCAGGAGCGATAGCTGTGTGAAGGAGAGGATGATGGTGTGGCTGCTCCTTTGCCTCATGAGTGATGAGCATTACTGGGTTTGGCAACCCTGTGCAAGCCAGCTCCCTGCCTGACAAGCTGGTTTTACCCAGCATGGAGCACCTGAAAGCTCAGGCTCTCTGTAAACCCACAGTGGTTCCCAGCAAAACACAGCTCTAAGCAATAGGAAGTTTGAGGAAGTGGGTCTGGTCCTCTGGGTCAGGTGGAAATCTGAAGTCCCAGCTCTCAGACTGAAGCTGCTGTGCAGAAGGGAACTCGGGGCTCTAGAGGCAGGGGAAGGGGAGCAGAGCCATTACCTTTGGGTTTGGTTCCAGCAGAAGCCTTAATGAAGGCAGGGATCACAGCGGCTGGAGCCCCGCCGCAGCAAGCTGTGAAGCCAAGGTAAGGAAATTGGTCTGATTTAAAGAAATACATAAAGAAATAGTAAAGAAACTGGTCATATTTAAAGAAATGGCGTTGCTATGTGCAAAAGGAGTAATCTTTTAGCTGTGAAAGCCAGAGAGCTAGGATTTGTTGTCAAAAGCTGTTTCTTCTTCTCCTGTATTGTGTGTACTGGGGTGGATTAGAAGGGTTAGTAGATGGAGAAAGGCTCTCCTCTCCCTCTACTCTGCCTTGGTGAGACCACATCTGACATATTGTGTCCAGGTCTAGGCCCCTCAGTTCCAGAAGGACACAGAGCTGCTTGAGAGAGTCCAGCACGGAGCCGCAGAGATGATGAAGGGAGTCGAGCATCTCCCTGATTAGGAGAGGCTGAGGGAGCTGGGTCTCTTTAGCTTGGAAAAAAGGAGACCAAGGGGTGATCTCATTAATGTTGATAAATATGGAAAGTGTTAGAGTCAGGAGGATGGACCCAGGCTCTTCTCAGTGTCATCCAATGATAGGACAATGGGTGTGAGCTGGAACAGAGGAGGTTCCCCATCAATATGAGAAGGAACTTTTTCATGGTGAGGGTGACAGAGCACTGGAACAGGCTGCCCAGGGGGGTTGTGGAGTCTCCTTCTCTGAAGAGGTTTAAAATCTGCCTGGACATGTTCCTGTGTGGCTTGGTCTAGGTGATCCTGCTGTGGCAGGGGGATTGGACTACATGATCTTTTAAGGTCGCTTCCAATCACTAACATTCTGTGATTCTGTGATATTTATTGCAGCAGTAGAGAAGGTCCCTCATCAAAAAAAGAACACAGGAGTTGTGTAATACCATGTAAGACATTCCACAGGGAAAGGAAGATGTGCCTAAACCATGCAGCAAACAATTGAGCAGTCTTGCCATTTAATGATCCAGATCATAGAATCATAGAATCATTCGGGATTGGAAGGGACCTCGAAAGATCATCTAGTCTAATGCCCCTGACACAGCAGGATCACCTAGACCAAGTTGTACAGTCAGTCTGGGTTGGAAGGGACCACAGGATCACCCAGTTCCAACTCTCCTACCATGGGCAGGGACACCCCACAAGGCTGGCCAGAGCCTCATCCAGCCTGGCCTTAAACACCTCCAAGGACGGGGCTTCCACCACCTTCCCAGGCAACCCATTCCAGACTCTCACCACTCTCAGAGTGAAGAACTTCCTCCTCACATCCACTCTAAATCTACCCATCTCCAGCTCTGCTCCATTCGTGCTAGTCCTGACATCCTAAATAGTCCCTCCCCAGCATTTTTGTAGCCCCCTACAGATACTGGAAGGCCACAAGAAGGTCACCTGGCAGCCTCCTCTTCCCCTGACTGAACAGCCCCAATTCCCTCAGTCTATCTTCATAGGAGAGCTGCTCCAGCCCTCTGATCATCCTCATGGCCCTCCTCTGCACTCGCTCCAGCATCTCCACATCCTTCTTGTAATAAGGGCTCCAGAACTGGACGCAGTGCTCCAGGTGGGGTCTCACCAGAGCGGAGTAGAGGGGGAGAAACATTTCCCTTGACCTGCTGGCCACACTTCTCCTGATGCAGCCCAGGATGCAGTTTGCCTTCCAGGCTACAAGTGCACACTGCTGGCTCACGTTGAGCCTCTCATCCACAGGATGGGTACCTGCGGGCAGAAAACGCTTTGGAAGATATTTTTTTTAGAAAATGTGTTTCCTTCAACAGGAAATCTAAAGGTACTGAAGGGGCTCGAGGTCGCTCAACCTCAGCAACATGGTTTCACACGTGTCCCAGCACACGCTCACAGAGGTATCACCCACCAGATTATCAGCTGTGGATAACTAAAGACATGGAGACGCACTCATATCTGGAGCCATGAATGAGGCCACTCACAACTGCTGAGCAGTGGAGGCTCATCTTTCCTGCAAACGAAGCCACTTGTCTGCTTTAGAAGCAGTAGTTTCCAACACCCCCAATTAAGCAGTGAAGTTTCTAAGGTTTGTTAGCCCTCCTTTCCCAGGAGGTCAGCACCGCAGAGCTCAGCAGGTCACCTCCTCTGTAACAAGATCATCACTAATGAGAATGTGTTATTCTCCATTTCTCCAAATCAATTATCCCCAATCTTCTTTTGGGATCCTTAACTTGAAGAAACTGGGAGCAGCTGCAGTCTTCCACAGACAGGTGTCTAATGCCTTCTGAAAATAACCAGGCTCGTTTTGAAAGCAACTTATATGGAGGCCTTTGGACAATGTTGGCTGTCACAAGGGAACACTCGGGTTCATTATCCTGGTCCACATCAGAAGTGTGGCCAGCAGACTGAGAGAAGTGATTCGGCCCCTCTAGTCTGCCCCAGTGAGACCTCACCAGGAGTATTGTGTCCAGTTCTGGAGCCCCAACACAAGAACAATGTGGATCTGTTGGGGTGTCCAGAGGAGGGTCACAAAAATGATCAGAGGGCTGGAGCACCTTTCTTACAAAGTCAGGCTGAGAGAGCTGAGGTTGTTCAACCTGGGAGGACAAGACTCCGAGAGGACCTTATAGTGACCTTTCAATACCTGAAAGGGGCCTGTAAGAAGACTGGAGAAGAACTGTTGTTAAGAGCATGGAACAATAGGATGAGGGGTAATGGTTTTAAGCTGGAAAAGGGTAGATTTAGGCTGGACATTAGGAAAACATTGACTGGAGAGGTTGTGGAGGCCCCATCCCTGGACACATTCATGGTCAGGTTTGATGGGGGTCTAAGCAATCTGTTCTGGTTAGAGATGCCCCTGCTTGTTGTAGGGGGGTTTGCCTAGATGACCTTTGAAGGTCCCTTCTATAATTATCATGCTGCAGTGCCCTTGCACTGACCCAGTCCTTAACCAGTGAGGGGTGCCAGGACTGGTAAGTGATTGCCTAAACACAAATAAGAGAGACATGGTGGTCTTGAATAACATGTGAACATTGTAGGCTGACCTGTGACTGAGATTTTTACTCCACAGAACTTTGTGGTCTTTTTAACTTCAGACCTTAAAAAATAAGATCAGCTCTTCAAGGCTTTTAGGAGAATACATGAAGCCTGTGTCCTTGGTGTTCAAGGGCTAATGGGGACTCTGACAGAGCCCCAGTTCATGTAGTAAAACACCTGCTGTGGACCTGTTGAAGGCAAAACAAGTGGACTCCAACAGTAAAACAGTGAACATCAAAGTAATTTTTAACAGGCAGTGCTATTTCTGTGCTGCAGAAGAGCCACAGGAGTCTCACTTTGCTTTCTTTCTGTGATTGGAATGCTTGTGTTTAGACTGGTGTTTCAGGAGGGAGCAAGAGAGTCCCAGGTCGGTGGGAGCTCTTCTACTTATAGCTATGAATTAATTGTAATTAGCCCTGGAAATGGGTCTCTCTAGCTCTTTGTTCTCTGAAATTGTGATTTCCAGATGCAGGCTTCTCAATTAGCAGCTAATTATGATGATCTTGCCTCCTCTCGGCTAGAGGGGGTATAAAAACCTACAGCCACTGACAGCTGTTGGAGATTTGCCTTCAGCTTGAGCAGCAGAATTATTGCTATTGGTGTCCGGGGTCTTTGGCTCTTGTCCACAAATCCCTCACAGACCTGAAGCACTGCTGATGCTGTGAGCTCTGGAAAATGCATCACATCTCCAACCTTCACTAAGCACAGTGAAAGCAAAAACAGACAGTCTACGTGCGTGTGATAGTCACAGAATCACAGGACATTAGGGACTGGAAGGGACTTCGAAAGATCATCTAGTCCAATCCCCCTGCCACAGCAGGATCACCCAGACCAAGTCACACAGGAACATGTCCAGTCCTCACTTCTTTACTCTCCAGAACCAGTGATCAAGGAATCCAGAGCAATGAGCAATCCTGGTACATTTTGAGGCTACGTTTTGCTGTCACCAAGCTTTGTCCACAGCTGCTGCTGGATAGTGATGCTAGTAGATACAAGTACCCTTAACCTAGACACAGATCTGGTATCCCTTATGCCGATGACCTCAGTTAGCCATTTCCCCACAGGCCAGATCCAGTTTCCTAGGCTACTGCAAGCACAGCAAAGAACCTTTCTGACCCCAGTGATAGGTAGGTTTGGTTCTGGAGTCAGGGGCAGAGCAGGTGGAATGGGGTGGAGATGCAGTTCATAAGAACAGCAGTCTTGCCCTACTGGGGCGAGACTGATGAACACCTCACCCCATATCCTGGCTCTTAGTGGTGGTAGGACATGCTGCATGGGGACTTTAGTGAGCTTTACTTCCCTTTAGTGACTCTTTACAGACCAGTCATCCACTACTTTATCTAACCACTTCTTGAACCAGCAAGTAGTACCTATGCCCACAGCTTTCTGCATGAATGAACTCTACACATTCTCTATTCATTGCTTAAGATATAGGGTTTCTTTGAGCTGTTTCAAGATGATCTCCTTGTTCAGTCACCATTTTTCCACCACCACCTCTCACTTCCAAGCTGTACACTATCCCTTCTGCAAGCAGCCAGGAGGAATGGTGTGTTCTTTGATCTGTCTGTCCATACAAGTGTCTGTACAGGATGTATCTGCTGAAGGACAAGAGACTCACAGTTTTCATCTACTCATAGATGTACGGTTGTTCTCTGCTGGAAATACAGTCTGCTCAGTTCTCATGTTCCTGTGTGATGGAGTCACTTTGCATCTCTGTGGAGTCACTGTTGTTTGATACTTCCTTAGTAATACTGGAGTAGAATTGGTGATACTGAGAGGACTGTGTGAAAGAACCTCTTTAAGACAAAATGTCTTTGCAGTAACACAAGAGAAAGCCAAGCTCGAATCAGCCACAGACTTTCCCCTGCTGCATATCCACATCTGGATGTGAACTTCATGCAGATGCTAATAATTTCTGTGCTGCAGTAGGCAAATTCCCTAGACCTGCATTAAATTTCAACTACTACTAAATCACACAGCCTCAGACCGGAGCGTGTGTCTGGGAAAGCAAGGAAGGCTAACACCGAGCACGAGTATAACAGCACCTCCTTCCACGTGCACAAAGCACAGCCGTGCGAACGCGTCTCCATGCTGCGGGCACTGAAGACATGCAGAGTACACATCACTGCGGCAGCATTAGAGCTCCTGGCAGGCTGTAACTCCTCTCCTGGTGCAAAAATCCACATCCCACAGGGAAAATAATAATCTTTACACTAAATTAGGTTACAACACATTTATGCTATTAAATAACGTCTATAAGGATTTCTAACCTTTGGAAAGGGTCACAGCAGCTGATGAATGGGCTCTGGCTGGTTTAGGCTGAACTGTGTGCAACTTGTCCTCAGCTACATCTTTTGGATCAGAGTGAGTGCTGGAAAATAGCAAAGCACAGGGCAAGGCTGTCCAGGGGGACTGGAGTTTGCACCACTGCAGGACTTCAAAAACAGGTTAGACAGACATCAGCCAGAAAGGGCAGTGATGTGTTTGATCCTGCCATAACCACAAAAGGGAATGAGGTGGCTACCTGAGATCCTCTCCAGGCTAGTTTATGTGAGTCTACAAAACAGCAACAAGCTGTCGGAGGAGAAGGTTCTGCTTCTTTGCATATAGGGCTTGTCAGGTATGTCCTTCATCACAGAATGATAGAATCATTCAGGTTTGAAAAGACTCTTGACACCATCAAGTCCAACGATTCACCCTACTCTACCAAGTTCACTACTAAACCGTATTGCTACGCACCAAATCTAAATAACCTCTAAACACATCCAGAGATGGTTATTCCAGCACCTCCCTGAGCAGCCTGCTCAGTATCACTACTCCTTCCGTGAAAAAAATTTTCCTAATGTCCAGCCTCAAATAAATACAACATTTATTTCCAACACACTTGTACAGAGCCGCTTCCCTATTGAGAGAAACCTGTGAATTTACGTACGATGTTCACTCAGGCCTGTTTTCTGTCCCTTCCTCCTTGTCAAACCCCTGCTATTACTCTCAGGTACAACAGTGCCCGTGTTAAGACTGAGCACTAAGGACAAGTCTCCATCCTTTAGAAATCACCCTTCATCAGCTGAACTGGAACAGGCTGCCCAGGGAGGTTGTGGAGTCTCCTTCTCTGGAGATGTTCAAGACCCGCCTGGATGTGTTCCTGTGTGACTGTGTGACTGTCTGGGTGATCCTGCTGTGGTAGGGGGATTGGACTAGATGATCTTTCGAGGTCCCTTCCAATCCGTAATGATTCTGTGATTCAGTGATTCTGTGATCTTGTGCAGATTTTCAGGCCACAGTACCTGCTGCGCAGAACCCAGGTGAGCTCGCTGCGTCTGGCAGCTGAGGCAGGCTGCGAGCACACACACGGTTAATCAGCACTGCTCAGCCAACAGGCAATAACTCATCAAGCTGCAGTAACTTGGCTGTGCTTGATCATGCGCTCTGTGCCCCAAGGCGCTCCATAAGTAAAGCCGTAAAGTCAACTTATCTACCATCTCAATTTCTCTCTCCCTCTCTCTCTTTTTTTTCATAACCGCAGAAAATCGCGGTTAAACCACAGAGGATAATTCCTGGACACAGAAAAGTTCACCACCTTCCTCTTTTTGGCAGGCAGACTCTGCTCAACGCTTGTTATTGTGTCTCAGCCTTGCCTTCCCCAGGCTAAACACACCAGCTTCTCCATCTCTGGATGTGCGTAGAAGTCATGTAGATTTGGAGCTTCAGGACACGGAATAGTAGTGGGGTTGGTACAGTTAGGTCAGTGGTTTGACTCCCAGCGATCCAGCCGAAGAGCTTGTCCCTCTGTGCCCAACATGCAACTTCTCCATCTGTCCAGTTCCTTCCACAGCTGAGCCATTGCTCCATCATAGTAGACAAGCAGATCCAGGTCCCTTACGGCAGAGCGGTTACCTGGCTACTCTCTCCCACTGTGTGCTTGTGGAGCTGGTTATTTCAACATCGGAGCAGATTTATTCTTGTCGTCACTAAATTGCATCCTGTTTGTTTCCAGACTGTTCCTCTAATTACTGACACCTCCTGAGTGCTAATCCTCTCCTCCCCAGTGTCTCTTGCTCTTAGCTGAAACTCTGACAAAGAGGCTCTCTGCCCTTCCTTCTCAATTATTAGTGAAAATACTGAATAGTCCTGAACCTAGGCCGTGTCCCTAGGGATCCAGCGCAGGAAGTCTTTCCAGTTCGACCGTGTTCACCTGGTAACTGCTCTGTGTGCATGCCCAGTAATTTTATCAGAACCTTCCCTTCGGTGGTTTTTGTAAGAACACTGCTTTCCTAAAGGTTTCTAGCTACAGCTCCTCCCTTTAGATGAGCGGCAAGAAAACTCATCTTTTTAATAGCCAGTGTGCAGAAGGGAACCTAAAGTCATGTGTCAGGTGTGACTTGAGCTGGCTTTGGGCTGTGGAGGATCGGGACGTAGCCTGCTGTGGCAGCACACCTACTGCAAAGCCGTTGCAGCTTTCGCCTGTTGGTGATGCCCACTACCAACTGGTTGATGAGCAGAGTGGGCTTGAGAAGAGCTAAGTGTAACTGTTCCTAAGTTGTGTGCTTCCCAGCTTCCATGAGGTTTGGATCAGGCCCATCTGAGTCCAAATTCACTTTCCAGCTCCAAGTATTTCTACCCCTGCATAGATAAAACCTGCTGGGCTGCAGACTCATCGTAGTGGGCTGTTTGATTTTACACCGGGGGAAAGGAAGTGACCGTTCCCCTGTGCTCGAGCACCCTAGTGGTTTGCACAGTGAAGTCTAGGAAGACAGTGGATAACAAACACGGATGCACAGAGGGCTTTTCACGCGATCCTGGAGAACAGGAGTGTGCAAGAAGGTAAAATCAAGCACCACCATAAACACCAGCTACGTCGCGTGGCGTGGAGATAAAACACTGCTCGCTGAAGCGAGAGCCTTTGAACTGCTCGCCGGAGGAGCCCTTCCCTCCCCACTGCTTTTAATAGGCAGCCTAGGGAGATTATGTGCTTAAGTTAGTCATTTAAATTTAGGTGCCTAGGGCAAACATCACAGGTTTCCCTCCTCCCTCACAGAATAAATAGTCCATGATGACTTTAGACCATTCCTTTTTAAAAAGAGGAACCAGCAGCACAAGAAAAAGAGTTATGAGAAAAGAAGAAGCGTTTCACCCACTCTTCAATGTGGTCGTTGTCCTTTTGTTCGTCCAGTGTCAGTTGTGCCTGAAACCCGAACGGGAAGCGATGCAAATGAAGCGAGGGCATTTCTGACCACTGGCCGAGGCTCACATTGTGCTAATGAGAGACTGAACTGGAAAATCATGTCAAATATTTTTGCTGTGGCTCCCAGTGGAAGTCAGAGCAAACGCACACTAGTACTTCCTCTTGCTCTGCGGGCGGCTTGGCGCCCCTTTCACTGACATCGAGTGCTGCCAGAAAAGCCCATCAGGTCTTTCAGGTTCCCACTGGCAGGAAAAGTACCACTCTCCTTGCACCAACATTTGGAAAACAGAGAATGTGCTGAGTCTCAATGTCCTTCGAATCTCCATAAATCACTCATAGAAAAGAGCGGGGATTAATTGGGCAGCACATTGTCTGCCCAAAACCCGAGCTGAAGGAGGACCTCCAGAGTCGCTATAGAGGGATTTCATCACGAGGAAGGGAGGCTGAACAAACACCAAGGATGCCCTGTTACAACAACATCCTGTCCTTGCAGAGAGAATGGCTTTTGAGGGACTGACAGAGCTTTGGATCTCAGCTCTCCAGGGCAAGTTCAGGCAAGTTCAGGCCCATTGCTTTTGTGCGATGTAAGGTTTGGGTTTATTATTAGATCGAACTCAAAAGAGCCTTGCCAAGTTTGAAAGTTCATGATGTTTCAAGGAAAGAAAGAAGGGTCTCACCTCTCCGAGAGGCTAGGCTCTTCATTATGAAACAGGGTAGAAGTTATTTAGCTCTCATTCCCAGTGATGAATGGAGGATGGCTGAAGAATAGTCTGCTGAAACCCAGAGGCAGATCTGCCCTGCACAGCTCACAAGCGAGGGCACCACGCCGCTTCTCCTCGGAGTCCAAGTCCTGTTTCCCAGGTTTGCTTTTTCTGCTGTGAACGAGACAAACATTGATGCAGCGCAGAGCAAACAGAGTCCGCTCCGAGTCTCATCAAAGGATTACTGGCTGCTCAAACAGAATGTAGGTGGGAATTAAATTCACATAACCTCGGGTCGTGCCCTCTCTCTTACAACTCTTTCTCACCCTCCTCAGAGTCTGTCTTCCTGCCAGCTGGGTATTTGCTGCTGCCTGAAGGCTGCCCTAGAGCTGTTCTCAAGCTGGAGGCATCCTCTGGTTTCCAGCTTTGGCTAATAGCAAACAGTTCAGACCCACTTGCTTTTGTGTAGACCACCTCCCCAGCTTAAATAGTTCATATCCTTCCTTTGGGGTTATCTGTGTTCTTCCACTAGAGAACAACCATAGCTCCTCTCAGCCTCAGTTTTGCTAAGGTAAGCAAGGCAAAGCTTTTTATTTACCTTTCAGCAGAGAGATTCTTTTCCCCCTTAGTCCAGGCCCCATCTCCACTTGATTTCAGTAAATTTCTATGTCTTGAAAGGGACCAGTCTGAGTTGTATAAGTCAGAGTTTGCCAGCGCCTTCGTGGAGGACCAGGGGTATCTATTCTTCCTCCGCAGTAGCTTCCACACTTACGGAAGCTGCTTTGTACTTTCCATAGCTACCTGATGTTTGTTCTCCACAGTCACCCACACTCACGAGCAGTGCTCAGGGCTCCTCAGGCTGGATGACTTTCGATGGCCGAGTTTCCTTTGTGCATCTCTTTGCAGTTCTGTGTGCACAGAACTCACCTCACATACATTACCCTGCTCCCCAAACTGTTCCTCCCAAAACTGCCCCAGTGCTCATCTGTAGTGACAGCAGGTTTCACCAGCGTGCTCACATTTGCCTCTGCAGAATTTAGTCAAGTATTTGTGAAAAGCCAGCCCAAAACCTGTGGGTAAGGAGTGGCACTGGTAGGTTACCTCTGCCTTGACACTTCCCTAAAGCACAAAAGCTGTTTCTCACTGTGAGCCAAACCCTACCTGTACAATCACCCACACACTGGTACCCATTTTCATGAGCTTCCCTAGTCATCCTGCACATGGTTCTCGATCAAAATCAGCTGCTGAAATTCAGCTCTATTAAATCTACTTTATCTCTTGTGCCTAGAAAATCAACTAGCCATTAGTTATCTACCTGTCTATTGGTTGTCTCTCAGATTAGGCTGACCTGAACTAGCCCAGCTAAGCCTAGTCTGAATTCCACAGGTGGACTGGTTTTTTCCCTGAACACCCTTTTTTCTTTTATTTTCACTTCAAATTTTGTTCTGGGCCTTTTCTCACACCAGCTTGCTAGGAACAGGAGCTCATAAACCTGGCTTCTGACTGAGATGTGCTACAGAAAAGGTGGTGCTGCTCTCATCAGCCTCCCTTTTGTCTTCAGCTGCAGCTGCCCCTCCCTTTCGCAGCGCCTGCTCATGCAAATTGCAAATGACAGATAATTTTTTCTCCTGAGGTCTCCCCCGTCCATCTGCTGTCTCAGATCTGGGGAGCAGCCCTGCTGCAAGGAGCATCCTTCCCGGTGGTGCGACACCCGAAGCACCGTCCCACAGCAGCGCCCGGTTCTGGGTGGGACTGAGCAGCAGCTGGCTTTTGCCGGTTCCTCCTTTCTGACCACCTCATTCCAAATGCTGATGTGGCAGCAGCACTGTTGCCACGTGCCAGAGTGGGAAAATAAATATTTTCATTATTTTGAAATGCCAGATTGGTTTCACATCCAGCTGGCACTGCTTGGAGGTCTTCCTTCCCCACCATCTCTTTTTCCTTTTCTTTAAATACTGCCCTGATTTCACAGGCTCTGGTTGGTTCTGCAGCCCCTTCTCAAGCCAGAACTTTTGAGAGAAGAGAAAAAAAGCCAAAGAGAGTTTGGGTTTTTCCTGCACTTCCATCATTAATTGCCCATCACTTTCAGAATGAACATGCTTCTGCTGTCATAAGGCATATGCTGTCAGTGGGGTTTTCTTCCCACCTCTGCTCTTCAAACATAGCAGCAGTTCCTTTTTCTCTGTAATAAAACAAATCCAGCCAGGACTGGCACCGGCGCAGGCACCAGCTACGCGCCTGCTTGATAAGGAGTGAGCAGAGAGGCTCAGAAGAAGCTCTCACCCTTGCGAATTGGGTCCTGGCCATCCTTGTTTAGAGCATCCATCTGTCCTGTGGCCAAAACGTTGTTGATTTTGGTTTGCTTAGGAGATGATCCTGGCCCTGAGTTCTTCCTGTGAAATGCAGCGGGACCCACTGCCTGCACGCTGTGAGCATCCTGCCCACATCCTCCCACAAACAGGAGGGGCTGAAGTTGATGGACGAGTGCTGGAGAAGGGGAGCTGGTCACCAGGCTCTGGGACAGTGGCTCCCATGCCCGCACTCGCCCCACTCCACCTCGCTGCCCACAGGGTGGTTTGGAGAGTTTATCTCATCTTACCTTGAACGCACCTACTGCTGGAATGGTAATCACCTCAGCAGCGACGTGCTCTGCTATCTGATGTCCTTTCTGGTGGGCACTTTTTTCTAGCAATGTGAGCTCAGTTGGGCTCCTCTTAAGCACCAGTCACTTATTCCTCTTTCTGCTTGTGGTACCCTGCACGGGTAGTTGCTTCTTCTTTTTGCTTCCACCCAAGCGGTATCCACCCAGTAGCTGTTTTCTTCCACCTCGGTGTCCCAGTGGGGGAAAGACTGAAGGTGTCAGTGATATTTAAGCCTTTTGCACCCGCATGCTTTTTATTCACACGAGAAACGACAAAGCTGTAGAGGGGCTACGAGTGAAAAGGGAGTCAAGACTTTCAAAACTCCGAAGGCAGGTGATTTCAGATATGTGGACAGCAGCCACTAAAACCATCTGCTCTGTACAAAGTTCAACAAAACATGTTCAACGCTCCATCCCAAAGTTGTGCAAGCTGAAACCTCAGAAAAAAGTGACTAGAGGAAACCAGAATAAGAACACGAACATGAAATACCCTTCCTTTGCAAATCATTTCTGAGGCTTCAAGTTAATGCTATGAGAGCCTTGAAAAATTGGCAGAAATGCTCTGAAATGAATAGGAAATCTTGTAACTGACCAATGAAGAGATTTCAAAGCCAGAGTAATCTGATTAAATACTCCAAATCCAGCTGGCATCCTCCCTGTGTCAGCTGCAAGCTTTTAATAGCACAAGCTGTGAGCTAGCAAATAATGCAGCACAATGGCCTCGGTTCCCCGAAGCACAATCAAACTTCCACCCGCCGCACCGTCCCGTCGGAACAGTCACTTCTCCTGAACACACTCATATTGTCAGAGTGTCTTTTTCGTAAGCCTGATCTAAAATACTTGACCAAAAGTAAAACAGAGTAAGAAACTCCCCAAATACAGTGGTTCTGAAAATCAGATTTTCCATGAGGTTGTGAGACGGGGAAGGGAAATTACCCAGAAAGGGTGCCTGCAAATCCATCTCCCCACTCCGTGGCATCAGATTCAGTGGCTAAAGCAACAACAGAAACAAAACTGTGACTTTCTTGCCTTTGGGTTGGGTTTTTTTTTTGCTATTGACACAAACCAGGGCTGTCCAAAGGGAACGAGCACTCCTACGTGCTGCTGTGCTGGAGCTTCTGACGTGAGAACAGAACTGTTTTCATAGCTGAGGCATGATATCTACACATCCCTCAGATTATAACCTTCCGGCTCATGCAGAGGCAAACACACCAGGAGGACGTTGCCTCCTTGTCAAAACCCAGGGCTTGGCACAGCAGAAACCAGACCTTCCTTTGTAACTGCCAGCTCGGCCACGGGGACCCTGCTGTGAGGGATGAGGTCTGGGTGTTTCTGCTCCAGCTTGTCCCCACCTTCTTTGTGGCTGCAGTAGAATCATAGAATCATAAGGGATTGGAAGGGACCCTGAAAGATCATCTAGTCCAATCCCCCGCCACAGCAGGATCACTTCACTGGAGAAGTTACGGACTCAGAGTCACCCAGTAGATCCCAAGAACCTAGATTAATCCTGGAATTTGGCAGTTGTAACTTATTTTTGGATGCCACATGTAGTTTCAGCAGCAGCTGAATGCACCTGTAGCAGCTGAAGTTGCACAGTTTCACAGTAGTGCTCCTCAGTGAAAAACACACAGGAGTAAACACACTATGTTGTAGAATAGTGTGGGAACTGCTAGAAAGACCTTCGGTGTTACGGAGACAAAAAGTCTGTGAAGTGCTGGAATGATTTATTGACATCGTGTTGGACCCGGCGAGGACGTGGGACACCTTGTGAGAGCCCCGTTTGCGGCACCCTCTGCTCCTCACGGAGTTCCTAATTTGCATCTCTCTGGGAAGGGTCATCCATATGCTATTAGTTTTACATAAACTCCTCCCAGACATGAGCAGGTCTTTGGCTGGGGGTCGTCTCCACCTTTGCTGCTAGAGAGTACAAGATTCTCAAGCTCGTTGTTTGCTTCCTTCCAAGGCTGAGGAGTTCTCTACAGGCTGGGTTGGCCTAAACAAAGCTATGCAGCAATTCTAAACACAATTCCAAAGCAGCTTCCTGTTACCTGCTAAAGTTCACCTAACATCCTATTAATCTATTAACCTGCAATAAAAATCCTCCCAACCCACTGTTGTTTCTCACAGAACACATCAGAAGTTAAACACCAAAACAAACTGGGTGTTTGTGAGCACCATGAAAGGAGCAGCACGTCCATCAGAGCTGAAGAGCAATTTACTCAGACAGCTTCCTGTCAGCTCAAGGATCTGAAGCATCGCTCAGCAACAAGGGAAACAGTGAAAGCAGGACCTGTGAAACAGTCGTTCTGCAGACCCAGCTGTTGCAGCAAAGAGGCACCCAAGTGCATCACAACTGTTCTGGAGGTAGCCATAATATTCCTCCTTGCCCATGTACCCGAAAACATGCGTGGATCCTCCATTTACAATTAATAGTAAATAGTGCAATTAATAGCAATCATAATTAGTCAGACTTCTAATGAGGGTGACAGAGCACTGGAACAGGCTGCCCAGGGTGGTTGTGGAGTCTCCTTCTCTGGAGATGTTTAAAACCCACCTGGATGTGTTCCTGTGTGACTTGGTCTAGGTGATCCTGCTCTGGCAGGGGGATTGGATCTTTCGAGGTCCCTTCCAATCCCTAATGTTCTGTGATTCTGTGATCTAAGAGTTTTTCTTCTTGCCTTCCTCTTTCCTGGACTCCTCTGTGCAGTCCCTAAGAAATGCACGGTAACTGTTTGTGAGGGAGGCGAGCGAAGGGCTAAGCCTGAGCACAGAACGATGGTGCTGGCCACCAGAACTCTGATTAGACCCATCCAAATGACTCAGTCACTGCCTAATCCCCACAGCGCCCAAAACCCCCTGTCTGACGTTCAAGAGGTGTGGCATCCTCTCACACACGATGCTGAGAAGTGCTGCAGCGAGTTTGTTTGGTCTAAGGGGGAGGAGGTGAGTTCAGCTTTGCCACCAGCTTCCAGAGCTGCTTGAGCGTTTCCTATTGAACACTCCCGCTCTACCTGCAAAATACTTAGGGCACATCTCCGCACGGATAGGAAAGATAATTAAATACCAAAGAAGCTCAGAGAAAATGAAAAACATTCAGGACCTAAAGCATGTCTTTGGCCATGGTACTCCCAGCAGAGGTTGAGTTGGCTCTGTGGGCTTCAGAAGTTCAGGATTAACTCTGGCAGCTCACGTTGCACCAGTTCACTTCCATGAACCCTCCTGGAACAGATCACGGACAATTTTGTAAATGCTTGGGAGCAAACAAGGAGATGAACAGAATCACAGAATCACTCTCAGTGGAAAAGGCCCCTGGGATCATCGAGTCCAAACATCTACCCTACCTTGCACCCCTAAACAATAGCCCTCAACACCTCATCCTGCTTTTAATAAACCCATGTTGGCTGGGTCTGATCCCCTGGTTGTCCTGGATATGAAGAGCAATGGCACTTAAGATGATGTGTTCCATACCTTCCCTCATGCTGAGGTCAGACTGACAGGTCTATAGTTCCCCAGATCCTCTTTTCTGCCCTTCTTGTAGATGGGTGTTACATTGGCCACCTTCCAGTCCATTGGGACCTCCCCATCTACCCAGGATTGGGTAATGGAAAGTGGCTTGGCAAGCACAACTGCCAACTCTTTCAGCCCTTTGGGTGCAACCCATCCGGCCTCATGGACTTGTCTATGTCTAAGTGGGTTAGCAGGTCGCTGACCACTTCCTTTCCAACTGTGATGGCCTCGTTTGGCTTCCCCTCTCTGTCTCCCAGCTCATGAGGTCTGTTATCCAGGGAACACCTAGTTCCACTGCTAAAGACTGAGGCAATGTAGGCATTGAGCACCTCAGGCTTTTCCACATCATCCGTTACTAGGTTTCCCTCTGAATCCCAAACAGGATGGAGATTTTCCCTAGTCCTTCTTTTGTTATGAATGTATTTATGGCAACTTTTCTTATTATCCTTAACAGCTGTAGCTAAGCTGAGCTTTAGCTGTTCTTTGACCCTCCTGATTTTCTTTCTGTAGAGTTTGACTACATCCTTAAAGTCTTCATGAGAGGCCTGCCCCTTCTTCCAGAGGTCATAGACTCTTTTTCTGTTCTTGAGGTGCAGCCAAAGATCCCTCCTTAGCCACCCTCGCCTCCTTCCCCACCTACTCATCTTTCAATCTTTCATCTCATGGGGACGGCCTGCTCCTGTGCCTTTAAGACTTCCTTCCTGAAGTATGTCCAGCCTTCCTGAACACCTATATCTTTTAGGGCAGCCTCCCAAGGGAATTTGTCAATCAGTCTCCTGAATGGGCCAAAGTTCCCCCTCCAGAAATCTAAGGTAAAAGTTTCACTACTCCCTCTCCTTGTTGTTCCAAGGATTGAAAACTCAATCAACTCATGATCACTGTGCCCTGGATGACCTCCAACCTTTACTTCTCCCACAAGATCCTCCCTGTTCACAAGAAGCAGGTCCAAGAGGGCACCTTCCCCAGTTGGTTCCCTCACCAGTTGTGTCAGGAAGCTATCTTCCACACACTCCAGGAACCTCTAGGACTGTTGTCTCTCTGCTATGTTATGTATCCAGCAGATATCAGGAAAATTAAAGCCTCCCATGAGCACAAGAGGCAGTGACTGTGAAATTTCTCCCAGCTGCCTATAAAAAATTTAATCTGTTTCGTTATCCTGGTTGGGTGGTCTGTAACAGACTCCCACCACAGTATCTCTCTTTCTGTCTTTACACCTAATCCTTACTCATAATGACTCAGCTCTATCCTCATCTGCATTTGTTTGTATGGAATCAAATGTTTCTCTAACATAGAGGGCTACTCCACCACCTCTTCTTCCTTGCCCATCCCTTCTCAAAAGTTGATAGCCATCAACTGCAACACTACAGTTGTTGGAGTCATCGCTCCAGGTTTCTGTGATGGCTACCATATCATAGTTCTCCTGCTGCACAACGGGCACCAGCTCCTCCTGTTTATTGCCCATGCTGTGTGCATTGGTGTACAAACATTTTAGGGAGGGAGCCAAGTACATCATTTTTAATACAGAGGGGTGATAGCCCTTCTGGTTATCTGTCATGCCACCTTGCCTCACTGGTGCTGGCCTACTAAGAGTTTTAGTAGCTAAGCCAGTTGCTTCCCCTTCCCCCTTCATATCTAGTTTAAAGCTCTGTCAATGAGCCCCACTAACTCCTGCTCCAAAAGCCTTTTCCCCCTCTGGGACAGGTGCAGCCCATCTCCTGCCTGCAGGCCAGGTATCTACATAGCAGCCCATGGCTGAAGGACCCAAAGCCCTGTCTGTAACACCAGCCCTGAGCCAGGAGTTCACTAGATGGCTCTTTCTGTTATTATTCTTATTCTTGATCGCCACTGAAGGGATAGAAGAGAAAATAACTTGTGCTCCCGGTCCCTTAAGCAGACTCCCCAGGGCTCTAAAATCTCTTTTAATTGATTTTGGACTTTCCTTGGTAACCTCATCACTTCCCACCTGAAAAATTAACAAGGGGATAATAATCAGAGGGGTTTACTAGGGTGGGAAGTTTGTCTGCTACATCCTTAACCTGTGCCCCAGGGAGGCAGCAAACCTCCCAGTGAAGTGGGTCAGGACGGCATACTGGACCCTCTGCCCCTCTCAGGAGAGAGTCACTCACCACAATCACCCACCTACATTTTTTCTTTAGAGCCAGTAGTGATGGTGGGTCTTTCTTGCACTTCTGGCCTGAGTGAGTCAATCTCCTCTCCAGCAGCCAACTCCTCCTGCAAACCCCGGACCTGTTCTGCAATGTCAAATGGGATGCTGGGGGAGGGTGGGAGGGGACCCGCCCCGCTTTCC